>LUGF01042730.1:125048-155522 GCA_001625245.1 Calycopis cecrops
GCATGCAAGCGTGCAGCGTGGCACTACCTCTTACTATATCATTTGAGCTGGCGATTTAGTGCAAACCGACATTACCACTTATTAAAATAAAATTGTAAACTACTATCACTAATTAAAACAGCAAACGAATGTTAAATTTATTAGAACACTTGCTCCTCCCTGGTTTCACTCCTGTAGTTTTCGATCCCGTGGGAAAAGTCGGGATAAAATATAAATTATAAAAAAAATGTCGTCCTAGCGGATTTCAGCTATATTCGGCCTTTTATACAGACGAGCCATCTGCGTTGCTCTTCGAGACACGAGGGTGTAACACCGCCAACTTCTTGACTCCGGACTGCTATTAGTAATTAAAGAACCCCAATAACAATTTTTGCTCTGTCCGGCATAGCCCTGGGGAACACAGATGCACGCAAGCCCTCCCCCCTTCCATCACGCAGAATCTTCTGGGGAGGGGAAGCTGTTGCTCTTTCGTTAATCAAAGACAATAACTTGTTGAAAAGAAATCTAAATAATTGTATTCCTTTGATGTTAATGTTTAAATTGTGGCAGATGAGAATTTCAAGGAGGCTGAGTTCAACGTGGCCATGGATCCTGAAGCGTACGCGGTAGTTATGAAAAACGCAACACCTGAAAAAGTTACCATAATACCTTATTCAACAATTATAAAATACCAGACACTTACTCTTGTAAGTCTTTGTGAATTTCTTTCACTATTTATTAACTTTAATTATTTAGTAAATTTTTCAGTAAATTCCTATTGCTGCTTTGCCGCCAAATCGAACCGAAGTAGTCGGGGAAGTAATTCACTCTCACATGCCTCCGTAAAGTGACGGCTATGTTATTTATAGCATGTATATATGTATTAATACTAATATCTGTGGATATAATATCACACTATGTTAGCCTAGCCCCGAGCTAAGTACTGTAAGGACTTCTGTTACGGGTAGGTACTAGACAACGGACAAATAATTAATATGTTTTATAAATTTAAGACATTTTATATATTTAAGATTTTTATTTTATGAATACATATAAATACATAGATAAACACCAAGGTGGGATTCGATCCCGCGACCCTTGACGCAACTTTTTGCACTTATCTGAGCCCTGTAGCCACTGCGCCAGCCTGGTCGTCAAATGTAGCTCTGGTTGTGTGTACCAGTGTCCCTTTTGGGGGAGGGGGCTAAAGAGCAACATATCTGCGTAATCATTAACTGTACGAATCTTATAAGCTGTCTATCTGCCTCATGTTTCTCATTTGTCCTAATATTCTAAAACAAATTGTGATTAAATCATGGATAATAATATTAACTAGTGATACCGCGGAGGATCCCATGGCATCCCATAGTAAAATTTTTTCGGGATAGAAACTATCATGTGTTAATTCAAGTTACTCTCTGTGTGTGCTAAATTTCATGAAAATCGGTTCAGCAGTTTTTGTGTGAAGGAGTAACAAACAAACCAACATACAAACTTTCGCATTTATAATATTAGTAGTATTAGGAGTTAGGATTAAAATTTTCCATACTTGCAGGAGACAGAAACTTCATCAATAATTACGTGTGTCTTATATATCAATGTATGAAATGCATGGGAGGGTGTGTAAAGTTTTGTTTAATAAATTAAAGTACTTTATAAGCATTATTATTGCACAATATTGCCTTCTGCACTTCTCTTGCATGTAAACTATAAGTGTGCCAAATTTCATACTCCTCCGTCCGCGCAATTATCTTAAAAATGTTCCTAAAGTTTTTGTTTTAACAAAAATTAAGTCGATTTCTACCTTCCAGGATTGGCGTATCAACGTTTTAGGTGCATCGGATTCCTCCATAATGAAGCATCAGAACAAGTTTGAGAGAGTCAGCCTGGCCAACTCAACCGATTGGGTTCTGCTGGACCCATCGGCGATGGCCATCGTATTAAATGAATCGGACATTGTTGAGGAGATTAGTGAAGGCGTCTGCAATGTTGGAACTTGTGGTAAACTTATTTGCTTATTATTAAAAAGAATCCCTAATACACCACAGCAGATACCCCGACACACCACTCAAACAGGACGCTATCAGCAGATTGTTTAAAGTGTTAGGGTCAATTCACACCAAAAGCGTGGCGAATGGCAGCGAAGCGGAGCGCAGTTTGTGTCATATGAATTTCAACTTTATTTTCATTATTATAGTACTTATTATCAAATTCTCGCGACTTCTGGTGCATTCCAGCGACTACTCGCGCAGTCGCGGGAATCCGCGCGTCTCGTTCGAGTTTCTCATGCGATAATAAGTATTATATTAATTATTATAAAGCGCTCCGCTTCGCTGCCCTTCACCCCGCTTTTGATGTGAATTGTCCCCTTAGCTTTCTTCGTTTATAAAAAATGTGTAGAGTACTCACTTGCCGAATAATCATGTGTTAAAAATAATATAAAATAGGGTTTCAAAATCTTTAATAGCTCGATTTTTTTAGGCAAGATATCTCTAAGTTCGCCAGCCCTCTGACCTTATTAAGTCATCGCTTCTTTTTAGTCATAAAACCTCAAATTTATTTAAAGTGGCAACCTACTAATGTACTTCGTATTTTTTTTTGCTTTTTATTTTTTTATTATTAATAGGTAATATATTAATAGGTATATATATTCCGTTTCAGGTAGCGAACGTGGAATAACATCTTTTGAGTTCTACAAAACCGAAGATCATTTCAACAAATCCAAGGTCCGAATTATAACCAAAGTGAAAAAGGAGCCCTATCAGGAGTTCCTACTTCAATTGTTCTCAAAAACGAGAGACAGAAGACAACAACATTAAAAAATACAATGGGAAATAAAATTATGAATAAACTGAAATAATACATTTCTTTTCTATTAAAATCGTGTTTTTATAATACAATTTTGAAAAGGGCATATGTCGGAATCATCAAAGTTTTCAGGGAACGATAAAACTGATTATTTTTAAAACAACTGTACGGCACACCTTTGGCCGTATGGGAAACAGTGGACTGTAGGTGGCGTTCTTTATCGAATAGGGGATTGGTGTGCAGGTACTAAATAAAACACGGTTCTACAGAATAGCAGAATCACTGGGGGGTGACAGAGGGCGGAACATAGAAGTTCAGGGCGTATTGATTTTCCTTCGTTCTTCTTGCTTCTTCTTCTTGAGCTTCTTCTTCCAACTTCCGTGGCGGAACTCACTTACCCTCAAACTTTATTTAACATAGTTTAACACGTAAACTAGCAAAGATATGGTTGAGTAATATACTAGCGAATTCAAAATTATAAAAATCCTACGTTATTATTATAATACAACGTTAAGCACATTCAGTGTCAGTAACCCGCTAGGCGGGTTCTCTAAAATGTACGTGACATGCCGGTGACCCGCTAGGCGGGATCTGTATTTTTTTACAATATTTCCTAAACTAATATTTAGTTTTACTTTAAATTTCGCTGGCGTCTTATATGGTTCAAAATCAATTGAAATTAATAGTGGCGTCAAAATTCAGAAGTTTAAATAATATGTTAAAAAAAGTTCATGTCCCATGCCTCGATCCCGCTAGGCGGGTTCATACATTGTAACAAATAAGTGGTTGTCAACATTGTAACTATAAATATTTTTACATTCGTGTCTGTGGTTTTGCTTTAATCTATACATGTAATAAAACAGTAAAATTAGTGTGTCTGTACATTGAATATATTTACTAAAAACTAATTGGGGCGATGTTAAAATCCACTATTTTAACACTTCAATGTTTTTTTTAATTTTTTGTCTGCCTGTTTGTCCGGGCTAATCTCCGAAAGTACAAGACGAATTTGAACGAAACTTTTTGTGGTTTATAAATACTAAGCCTCAACATCTACAATACATTTTACTGCTGGAAAATCGCTCATTTCTACGGGAAATTTAATAATTATACTTCACCCGACGGATTTGAAAATTTGAAAGAATTTAATATATAAAATACGTTACGCGAACAAAGTTGCGAGCTAGTCTTACGTATAAAATGAATAACAGTTATTATAACTTCATATTACACCAAAACTAAAAAAATAAAACTGCATAATATTCAATAGATAACGATCCCGCTTTTATCGGTCTAATACGGTGTTACTATAGTTCTCGCGGATATAATATATCTACGCGGTAGACTAGATTTTTTAAAGTCAAAATTACACAATAACTACTTCTTATGGGTCTAAAATGCTGTTCCTATTATTCCCCCGATCAAGACCAACCGACAGAGAGGGCCGAGCGGTCTAGGTAAAATTCGACTTTTAAGATCATATTTTTTTATACATTTTGACTTTTATTTTTGTCATAAGTACGCTCTTAATCATCTTCGTTAGAATACGTAATTATGTCAATGTTGAGATGAATTTTCAAAATTTTGGAAGCCATCAAATTTCCTTTTTCTTAATATATTAGACAATATCGACTGACTACACTCATCAAATTGTCTTAGGGTGTCTTTGTGTAGGGTTACATCCGAGTTACTTATCCCTCTTTCGATGATTATCTATAAACACGAAACGTAAAATAAAATTTGTAATAAATTACCAAATGTTGAGTACCTACCACTGAATAAATTACGACAATATTTTACTTTTAAACTGATTTTTGTCCATTTCACAATCAAAAACACCTGAAACTGTGTTGAACTGAGCTTACAATCAAATCGTGTAACAAATATCCTTCCTACACAAATATACAGCTCAAAAAACCAAAAAACTAGTATTTTGCTTTAAGTAATGCCAGTTGACCCGCCTGGCGGGTTCACTTATTCCTATTAGCTATGCCGGTGACCCGCCCAGCGGGTTCATAGAAAATACGAGCGGCATCCGTGTTTCCGTATAAAAATTTAAGGTAGTGCTGAAAGTGTTAATATAAAACATTACGTTATTTTCAAAACAATTTTGTTTAGTTCAGTATTAATCCTTAGTCCAATGAATGTGTTGTTTGTGGAATGTTAGTTAAGCTTAGGCATTTAATACACACTAATTTACACTATGTCAATCAGATGAATAGTTTTTTTATATATCGTCGTTAGAAGTAATTATTAGGGGCGCGCGATTGCGAGTGCAATGAACGTGTTGATTTGTGACGTCACATTGTCACGGGCAGCCCGCATCGCGTGGTACAACTTGTTTTACTAATAAATCGAAAACTAATTGACGTATCTGGTAGATACTGGGTTTTGCGAAATGATAAATCTCAAGCGCATTTTAAAGTATGTATTAAAGTAGTTACAAGTTAGGAATTGCAAATGACGGACATTTGAATTTGAAATTTGCGCGACAGTTCATTTTTACGGAAGCTGCTGATTGGTCGAGTTTGAATGCGGATATTCTTCGGTGTTGCCAAGATGTCTGGACATGCCCCCGGCCTTGGAAGCACTAATATTCAATGTTCTCTCTTTTGCGTCTATATAGAACAGAGGACATATTAGCGGAAATGCGCGCCTGATTATTCCTGCACAGGTTTGGATATCTGCGACTCTGAATATACCATCCTTTCCTGGTTTGGTAGAAATGATTCGTCTCAGGCTCCACTTCAATGGATGAGTATTATTGTCTTTGATGACAACTATAGTATTAGGTCGAAGATCAGGCTTATTGTGCTTCCATTTGATATTATTTGCAATTCGGAGATATATTTTTGACTCCATCAGTTCCAAAAATGTTGTCTGATTTGCTCCAGACGTTGATAGCGTGTCAGCCGGTGAACAGGAAACGAACATTAGCTGGAGATTGTGCTACAGGCGCCGTCAAGGTACGTCCAACCAGAAAATGAGCAGGACTCAGAGGTAGAAAATCGGTGGGATTGGTAGACAAGGAACTAATAGGTCGGGAGTTAACAATAGCTTCAACCTGTGAAAGTACCGTGGTGTACTCTTCAAAAGTGAGGCGTGCGTTTCCAACTACTCGCCGCAAATGATGCTTACAAGATTTTACGCTACTTTCCCACAATCCACCAAAATGAGCCGCACACGCTGGGATAAATGAGAATTTAATATTTTAACTAGTTGCGTATTCAATTATATCGTTTGAGCTGTTTTTTTTAATGTTTTTAAACTCATTAGCAGCACTGACGAAGTTTCACCCATTATCGGATAGTATCTAATAAAGTTTACCTCTCTAGCTTTAAAACGCTTTAAAGCGAGCAAAAAAGAGTCCGTAGACAGGTCACGGACTAGTTCTAAATGCACCGCGCGAGTTACAAAACAAACGAATAAGCACACGTAACCCTTAGTTGTCTTAGAGCCCCCCTACTTTTGAGGTTCAATATAAGAATTGGTCCAGCGTAGTCAACACCGCATTGACTGAAGGGAAAGGTAGGTAGGTTGTAAGTCGTTCTGGTGGTAAATTGCCCATATTAGGGGATAATGTTTTACCTGACAGTCTCGTACATATGACGCAGTCGTGGACCGTGCGCCTTGCAAGATTCCTGCCACCAGAGCTTGTGGACCGGCAGGATGTAGAATTTTATGTTAATAACAAAATAATAACACTGCAAACCAATGTTTACAAGATATTAACATTAGACGTTTTTTTGTCAAAATTAAAAATAGAAGATTGTTTTATTCGCCCTCCTACTCGTAATATCTTGTCATCTCCCATAAATATATTTAAATTATTAAAACTATGTTTAGACTTTAATTTTTTATTATCACAAAATAATTTATGTTCATCAGCAAATGTTTCTAATTGTGCCAGTTTTACCAAAGTCTTATTGGCATTTTGTAATTCGTCAACAGTAAGAGGGTCCTGACCAGTGCCGGATTTACGCATAGGCCTGTGAGGCCCGGGTCTAGGGCGCCATGATTGGGGGGACGCCAAAATTTTCAGAACGATAAAATTTAAGTCCTACACCCTCCTTTTTGCTTCGCTGTAGTCGGGTAAAAAGGGCGCCGTATCAGACCGGGCCTAGGGCGGCAGTAAGCCTAAATCCAGCACTGGCCCTGACAAATATTATTTTTATAGCGTGTATTATTTATGAAACGCAATATGCGTTGCACAAGTACGCTTCATGCGATTAGATTGTGAAAATCTTGTAAATGCGAATAAAGAAATTTCGGACGAGCTGACTAATGAATTAATAGCTTCAGTTTTAGTTTCAGGTAAACAAGAAATGTCTATTTGTGTGTTATGTGACTGATTACAATGTAAATGTAGGGTCGCGAAGAAACGTGGGTCCTTTCCACCACATAGTACAATTTTTCTGACTCCTTGATCTTCTAGTCTGACTCCTCGAGATACAAATTCAGCTCAACGTATTAGTGAGCTCGTGAATCTCAGATACTCGGTTTTGAACGAAGGTTTTCAATAGATTAGGAGGCATGCGCAGCCATCCCAATACTATGGTGGACCAGAAAGTAATATTGTCGAACTGACAGTTTCAGGATTCGCGAATTTTGTTATAAAGCTTAGCTCCCAATAAAGCGCTACAAAGTTCTAACCTTGGGATGTTTACTGGTTTTAAGGGCGCCGCTTTTCCTTTAGAGCAATATAATCGTACCGTTACCGATGAGTCGTGATTTATGGTACGCACAAATATACAAGTCCCGTAGGCTACCGACGAAGCGTCACAGATTATGTCCAGTTCGATGCGTGCGGGGCTAGTACCTACAACATGACGCGGCAGGCGGCACACGTACATCGTTAAGAGTAGGCAGAGAAGTCGCAAAACGGTCCCAAGTTTGTCAGACGTCTCCGGGAACCACGTCGTCAAAACCTATTTTTTAATAGCCATAATTTTTGTAATAATATTTTTATTATAATAACCGTACAACTCAAAAAACCAAATGGTCCAAAAATCTGATTTACCTTTGAAAATGTATCGTTTTGTAACAATATTGTTGTCGTTCTCATAATTTGCATTTCAAAATCAAAATCAAAATCAAAATATTTTTATTCAAAATAGAATTTGAAAAATTGCTTTTTGAACGTCAAAAATTTAGTCTACCACCGGTTCAACCCTAGCCCTGTCCTGAGAAGAACCGGCGAAACAAACTCAGCGGGCCTCATTCATTTTTTCATTATACACTCTTCATTATACATTCTTCATTTATATACATTAAAAAAATATATAATTTACATTTATTTTTGTATAGAAGTAGCCTGGGAGGAGGGTACTATTCCCAAGGTGTGGTATCGATCATAAAATCTATTACTTTGTAATATCCCTTACCACACAAGCGTTCCTTAACTACTTTTTTAAATTTGTTGATTGAGAGTTTTTGAACGCTTTCTGGGATTTTGTTGTAGAGGCGTATACATTGACCCCTAAAGGAATTCTTTACTCTGCTCAGTCTATGAAATGGTACATCTAGTTTGTGCCTGTTCCTAGTATTTCTATCATGATTAGCACTCTTCTCATTGAATTCAGTAATATTCTTTCGTACATACAAAACATTTTCTAAAATGTATTGAGAGTGAACAGTCAGTATCCCAATTTCCTTAAATTTATCTCTAAGCGACGTAGTAGAGGCTAGTTTATATATTGCCCGAATAGCTCGCTTCTGCAGCACGAAAATAGCATTTATGTCGGCAGCATTTCCCCACAACAGTATGCCATAAGACATAATGCTATGGAAGTAACTAAAATAAACTAATTTTGCAGTATATTCATCTGTAATTTGTCTAATTTTTCTAACTGCAAATGCTGCAGAACTAAGTCTATTCGCAAGTTTAGTGATATGGGGACCGCACTGCAGTTTAGAGTCTAGTGTTATCCCTAGGAATATTGTCGAATCCACTAGATCTAGAGTTTCACCATTTAATAGTACATTGGTTGGAACCTGTCTAACATTCGGTAAGGTAAATTTCATACATTTAGTCTTTTTACTATTCAGTAGTAAATTATTAACACTAAACCAATGTACAATCATAGAGAGAGAACTATTTACTTCGTCACAATTCATTTGTTGTCGCTTATGTTTAACAATAAAAGACGTATCATCGGCAAATAGGACTATCTCTTGATTATCTTTAACTAGATAGGGCAAGTCATTTATATATATTAGGAAAAGAAATGGTCCCAGAATGGACCCTTGTGGGACCCCCATTTCTATTTTAGTGCCGGTCGATCTCTTTTTATTTACCTCAACCCTTTGAGTTCTATTATTTAAATATGAAGTCAAGAGGTTGAGCGCCGCGCCTCCTATACCATAATGGTGTAATTTCATTTCATTAAAATTAAATTCGTCACTAGTGTGAAAACATCCTAACCCTAAAGTTTTAGCGTGGACATTATTACCTAATGACAATTCTTTAGATAATTCGGCTGCTCCGTTTTCATTTTCGTTTTCGTTTAAATTAAAATTAAACATCAACTTACGTAGCGGGAAACCACCTGATAGTAAGTGACTAGATGCATTTTGACGTATCTGTAATAATTGATCTTTGTTATCAAGCGTCGTTAACAAATCATCGACGTAGAAATCATTGCTGATGACTCTAGTTACCTCAGGATCAATGCTCTCAGCTGCTAATTGCTTGAGACATCTACAGCTCAAAAACGGAGCAGACGCGGTTCCGTACGTAACAGCACAAAGTTTATAAAGGCGTATAGGTGCTGACGGGTTGTCCCGCCACATGATCAATTGAAGGTCACGTTAATCTTCGGGAATTAAGCATTGTCGATACATTTTTTCGATATCCGCACAAGCGGTGTACTTGTGCTGCCTAAATCGTAACAATATAGCAATCAGGTCGCCCTGTATCGGTGGACCGATCATTTGGAGATCATTCAACGAAAGATCATTGCTAGACTTTGCACTGCCATCGAACACCACACGCAGCTTCGAAGTTGTACTATGCTCGCAAAGTACACCGTTATGTGGCATTATACAGGGTGCCCAGGAAAAAATGGATAACCTCTGCAAGGCTTATAATAGAACTAAAGGTAAGCCCAAAAAAATATTAAAAAAAATGTAACTATCACACTGCCAGAAATATGGCACTACGAGTACTACAATAGAGTTGTCTGCCCAGACCTGAAGAACCAGTTCGAGTTCGTGTATAAAACTAAAATTTATATACAATTTTTGCACCTTTATGATATTAATTATATTTTTTATCAGTTCCCTTTTTGCCATTCCAGCTACTTTTATAGCATTCATTACATACATAACTACATTAATTAAGTGTACACATACCATCACACAATGCCTACATTGCATATTCACAGCAATAGTGCCGTTACAACCGCAAGTTTATGGTGTTTAGGACGTGGGTGGAGCAAAAAAATTGTGGAAACTATTTGAATACATTTGCTCCATGAGAATGTAAAAACATATTCTAATATTTATTTACACAAAAACAAATTAAACGTTATAAAAATACGCTAGCCGGCGAATGAGCTTTATCCAAGTTAGGATTGTGAAATAGTTACTGAAATCTAGCATGATCTCAGTATAACTTATAAAAGTAATACTATTGTACTTATAAATCCTTCAGAGAGTGAAGAAGAGACAGCTGCCGGATCATGGTTTTCTGCTGGAACCTTAGATATTTCATAGTTTATCTTTGAAGCGTACGCGGTAGTTATGAAAATCGCTACACCTGAAAAAGTTACCATAATACCTCATTCAACAATAATTAAGAAATACCAGAATATAACTCTTGTAAGTCTTTGTGAATTACTTTCACTATTTAATTATTTAGAAACTGTTTTAGTGTTTCTATTGCTACTTTGCCGCCAAATCGAGCCGAAGCAGTCGGGGTCCGGGGAAGTAATTCACTCTCACGTGCCACCGTAAAGTGACGGCTATGTTAATTATAGCATGTATATGTATACAATGTCTTTCTCCGAAAAGTGACCGCCCGAAAAAATATAAAAATATACGTCAAATCATCGAGAAAAAACCAAAAAAGGGGGGTCTAAATTGCATACTTTTTTTTATCGAATTTTACTTTTTATTAACATAAAATTTTCCGTTCTGTTTTATTTCGACGATGTCTGCAACATCCATCGAGAAATCTTGTCGATTTTGATTTTATTTAACAGCTACATACTTTTACTAACATAACAAAAGCAATTTAGAACAAACTGGCACCCAATGACCAAAATAAAGTAAGAACAACCCAGAATTTTGGCATAAAAAAGCAACATTTTTTTATTTGACACGCCATAACTCTAAAAAAACCCCCCCCCGACTTAGGTTTTTTTACATTATTTTATTATTTTACAAGAAATTTCTTAAAAAGCAAACAATATGTTTACGTATCTCTAACTGGCGATCATATCAAACACAGCATCTTCAGCATCGACACTAAGCAACGGAATTGATTCGCGGTGTCTTTGCTGTAGGCCATTTTCAGCGAAATGACGATGGACAGCAATAAAAGACCGGTATCCAAGTACTGGTCTGCTTGAATATTTGCGGCGGTATTCTTCTACAGCACTTCTAGCATTTCCGTCACAAAAACCATACACATAAGGCATATCGACAAAGTGGGAAGGTGGTAAGTCAATTAGTCTCGGCATAATAAATCACAGTACAAATTAACTATCCTTAGTAGTAAAAACAATTAAATGCGTAGTTCCACGAGCACAGACATCGATCAAGTAAAGTTATTTAACTAGATAGCGCATCCAACGCATCTGGGATTGTGTACAGTCGGTCTTTACCTGCTAAAAGTGTCACTATTGTTTATGGAATTTTTAATTATCGAAAAAGATGGCACTTTTGCCAGCCCATTATCATTTAAACCGTTAGAGATACGTAAACATAATGTTTGCAGATTATTTAAGAAATTTCTTGTAAAATAATAAAATAATGTAAAAAAACCTAAGTCGGGGGGTTTTTTTAGAGTTATAGCATGTCAAATAAAAAAATGTTGCTTTTTCATGCCAAAATTCTGGTTTCTGGCAAAAACTTTATTTTGGTCACTGGATGCCAGTTTGTTCTAAATTGCTTTTGTTATGTTAGTAAAAGTATGTGGCTGTTAAATAAAACTAAAATCGACAAGATTTGTCGATGGATGTTGCAGATATCGTCGAAATAAAACAGAACGGAAAATTTTATGTTAATAAAAAAAAATTTGATGAAAAAAAGTATGCAATTTAGACACCCCCTTTTTGGGTTTTTTCTCGATGATTTGACGTATATTTTCATATTTTTTCGGGCGGTCACTTTTCGGAGAAAGACATTGTATGTGTCAATAATAATGTCCGTGGACATAATATCACACTATGTTAGCCTAGCTCCGTGCGTGAAAGTTGATTTTTCTGAGAGATAAACTTTTTAATGTAAAATAACTGTGTGTGTTTTCACTCCTGCGTTTTTTTGTTTGTTTGTTACTCCTTCACGCAAAAACTGCTGAACCGATTATCAAGAAACTTTGCACACACATAGACGGTAACTTTTATTAACACATAGGATAGTTTTTGTCCCGAAAAATTTTTTCCTATGGGATGCCATGAGATGATTTTCCACGATATCGAAATTTACGCGAGTGAAAATGCGGGACGCAGCTAGTGTTTTATAAATTTAAGAAATGTTATAAATTTAAGATTTTAATTTTTTTAATAAATAAAAATACATAGATAAACACTAAGGCGGGATTCGAACCCGCGACCCTTGATGCAACATGCTGCGCTTATCTGAGCCCTGTAGCCACTGCGCCAGCCTGCTAATTCTTTAGGGGAGGGGCTAAAGAGCAACGTACTTGCATAACCATTAACTGTACGAATCTTATAAGATGTCTATCTGCCTCATGTTTCTCATAGGTCCTAATATTCTAAAAAAAAACTGTGTTTAAATGATCGATAATTTTAATTAGTGATCCCGCGGAGATCAAAACTCTAGATCGAGTTCGATCGAGCAAAACTTTTTTGTAATTAAAAACTAAATATCTTATGTAGATTTAATTGTTGACGTTCAAAAAGTAATTCCTGTAATTCTATTTTGAATAAAAACTGTTCCTTCTATCTTTCTTTCTATGACATGTTATGTCATCGTAACTAAGCTGGTATTCTAAACAATTTATATTATAACTAGCTGCGCCCCGCGGTTTCACCCGCGTAAATTTCGATCCCGTAGAAATAGAAAATCATCCCATGGCATGCCGCAGGAACAATTTTTCGGGATAAGAACTATCATATATTTTAATTCCAGTTACTCTCTATGTGTGTGCCAAACTTCATAAAAATCGGTTTAGCAGTTTTTGCGTGAAGGAGTAACAAACAAACATACAAACTTACGCATTTGTAATATTACTAGAAATTAGAATTAGGATTTCCCACATTTGCAAGAGACACATTGAAACTTCATCAATAATTACGTGTGTTTTATATATCAATGTGTCAAAGGCATGGGAGGGTGTGTAAAGTTTTGTTTATTAAATTCAAGTACTTTATAAACATTATTATTAAAATATATTAGCCTTCTGCACTTCTCTTGCATGTAAACTATAAGTGTGCCAAATTTCATACTCCTCCGTCCGCGCGTATCGTAAAAGTGTTCCTAAAGTTTTTGCTTGAAAAAAAAATTAATTAGATTTTTACCTTCCAGGATTGGCGTATCAACGTTTTAGGTGCATTGGATTCCTCCATAATGAAGTATCAGAACAATTTTGAGAGAGTCAGCCTGGCCAACTCAACGAATTGGGTTCTGCTGGACCCATCGGCGATGGCCGTCGTATTAAATGAATCGGACATTGTTGAGGAGATTAGTAAAGGTGTCTGCAATGCTGTAACTTGTGGTAAAATGATCCGCTTATTATGAAAAAGAATTCCTAATACACCACAGCAAATACCCCGATACACCACTCAAACAGGACGCTATCAGCAGATTGTTTAAAGTGTTAGCGTTCTTCGGTTATAAAAAAATGTGTAGAGTACTTACCTGCCGAATAATCATGTGTTAAAAATAATAATAAATACGGTTTAAAATCTTTAATAGCTCGATTTTATTTAGGCTTATTTTTAAGTTCGCCTGCCCTCTGACCTTATTGAGGCGTCGCTTTTTTTTAGTCATTAAACCTCAAATTTATTTAAAGTACCTTCAAATGTACTTTGTATTTTTTATATTTGCTTTTTATTTTTTTTATTACTAATAATGTTTGTGTATTCCGTTGCAGGAAGCGAACGTGGTATAACATCTATTGAGGTCTACAAAACTAAAGTTCATTTCAACAAATCTAACGTCAGAGTTGTAACCAAAGTGAAAAACAGCCCTATCAGGAGTTCCTACTTCAATTGTTTTCAAAAACGAGAGACAGAGGACAATAACATTAAAAAATACAATGGGAAATAACATAGGAATAAACTAAAATATTACAAGTTCTTTTTTTTTCAATTAAAATCGTGTTTTAATAATTGAACGTAGAATTTAGAAAAGGGCATAATATCGTCGTTGCCAAAATAAAACTCTTAAGTGTCGATCCTACGGAAAAACTTTTTTTTCAAACTCGTGTAGTCCGTTGTCGTACACACTTTTATCACGAACTCCTATGTGCGTCTCATTTGTATTTTACAAGTTATAAGTAATTTCAACAACCTCTCATGTAGCAGTCACGAAATAATGGATACACAAAACCACATAATATGTGCAAAGAAAATATTGGAACTACTGAAAAACTGTTTTATTCCGGTCGATGTTTTATTTAGTTCCTGTAAAATTTATTGTTTGGCACTTAAGAGGTTCTATTTTGGCAACGACGATATGTCGGAATCATCAAACTTTTCAGGAAACGATAAAACTGATTATTTTTATAACAACTGTACGGCACTCCTTTGGCCGTACGGGGAACAATGGACTGTAGGTGAAGTTCTTTATCGAATAGGGGATTGGTATGCAGGTGCTAAATAAAACACGGTTCTTCAGAATAGCAGAATCACTAGGGGGTGACATAGGGCGGAACATAGAAGTTCAGGGCGTCTTGATTTTCCTTCTTTCTTCGTGCGCCTTCTTCTTGAGTTTCTTTAGGTAGCCCGGAAGAGTAGAGAGTGCCAGTATGGGCTGATGACCCGGCTTTTATTCGGAATTTCTATCACCATCACCCTAGCTCTGTCCCTTTGCAACTTCCGTGGCGAAACTCACTTACCTACCCTCAAACTTTATTTATTTATAAAACATGTTACATGACATGACATGACATAAGACATTTAACATAACATAATTTAACACGTAAACTAGCAAAGATATAGTTGAGTAATGTACTAGTGAATTCAAAATCTATAAAAATCCTACAAAAAAGTCCTTGATAACGTATCTCTATCTTTTAAAGTTGCCTTTTGACCATTTTCATGTTCAAATTTTTAATTAAAACATTACGTTAATTTCAAAGCAATTTTGCAATTTTGTTTAGTTCAGTATTAATCCTTATTTTAATAAATATGTATAATGCAGAATAAAATTTCCATTTACACTATATTAATCAGATGAATAGTTTTTGGGATATTGTCGTTATTATATGGGCGCGCGTTGCGAGTGCACTAAGCGTGTTGAGTTGTGACATCACATTTTCACGGGCAGCCCACGTCGCGAGGTACAACTTCTTTAATTATAAATCGTAAACTAATTGACATAATATCAAAATATTTTTTTCAGTAGTCTTTTTAATTTTTAACCGAGAATATTTATATATAACTGAGAGCTATTTATCAAAATTAGGTAACATTCTTCATTACATCGAATTTATTGAAAGCGTGCGAAGCCGCGGGCAACAGCTAGTTTATCTATAAGCCACTTCTGATCATTCATACAAATGTTTTTTTTGTTCTTCTTAATCAATATGATTACTTCCTGTATAAAATTCTTACCAACTGAAAAAATCGATAATGTGAAATTAGTATAAACTGGACATCACTTTTTCACACATATACATACAGACATTTGACAACATAAGTCAAATATTTTTCTTGTATTCTCTTATAGACGGGTATTCTCTGTCTACGTATTCTCCGTAGACAATCTCTATCTACGTTTTTGTCGCACTTTCGTTCTGATATTGTGTATCTTGTGCATTCTAAATCTATGCTGCGACAAAAAAAAATACAAGGGATCATATCAGTAATAAGAGTAAATTTTGGAACGCAGCCAATATAAGAGACCTAATTAAGCAGCAAAGAACAAATAATTACACGTCTTTGCCGATAGGAAACAAAAAATCTTACATACGGAAAACGTAAGGATCTGAAAAAGTTGTTATTGTTTGACTTTATAATAATAAGAGCCATCTTACATGGGGTTCCAAATATTTTTCCCGGAAGATGCTGTAGCCTTCCGTGGTGGGGAGGCTTGCAGCGTGCCTCTGTGTTTCCTAGGCCTATACTGGAAAGGACTACCCATACCGAACAGGCTTGTAGGGAGAGGCTAGACTAATAGCAGCTTTACTGAGTGGATACACGTGTCCCTCTGAAACAGCAGACGGTGGCGTTGATCGGATCGGCGGTTGCGAGCTCCTTTGGAGTCCTGGAGCAGGGGTCAGGATGGGAACATGATTCAATTGTACGGTTCAGACTCCACTTATAACGCGGGGCACCCGCAGGGATTTAGTCTTTCATAGATATTGCACTTTCAAGTGTCGAGTCGGACATAGGTCTAAGGGTCACTCTGGCTATTTGGTACCATACGTACATATTATATTCCCCTGCATCAAAACAAAAGGTTATAGGTTGGTCCTCAATTATATCATAAATGGATTTCATTTTTATACTTAAAAATTGTAAATTAAAACAACTTACTACGATGTTAAAGTTAAAATATTTTAAAATACAACTTTATTGATTTGTTTATACATTTTGCGAGCTACGTGGTTTAAAACGTAACCAATGTCCCCCTTCCAGTCGGAGGCTGAACGACTGTCTGCTGATCTTTCCTACTGTGCAGGTCTTTTCGTTGGGCGATACTTCCATTGTCAACAATATCATGTAGAGCTGAACTTTCAACTCGCACAAGGCGAATCTTGAACCTGCAAGTAATATTTCATGAACTTTTATGCCTTGAGGATAAACAAACGTTAATGATTCTCAGTTCTCTATATCTCCTTCGCTAATAGGTATAAGCACGACTTATTGTCAATGATTATCTGACTGTTTCATAAGGACGGGTTATGTATGTAGATTCCCTTGTTCCCTCCTACAGCCTAAAAGTCATCACTTGCAAAACCCATCAAATCAATTAAGCACATTTACCTACTTGGATTTTATAAAGCCTTTTTATTATAAAGCTTACACTTAAACCGAGATACCACATACCAATACAATTTCTTGGTCCAAGGCCGAAGGGAATATAGGTAATTGGATCTATGAGGTGCTTGTTTTTGTCAGAGAATCTTTCTGGGTCAAATTTATTCGGATCCGGAAAGTATTTGACGTCGCGGTGAATGCTCCATATTGGGATATATAATAACTCTCCCTTACGAATCTGAAAAATTAAGTCGTTCTTGAGCCTCTCTTTCTCAACCCATATTCATATTTCACTGTTAGGATCGGATTGATCGCCTCATTGGACTTCCATTTGGAACGGTTGCTTGCGTTCTTAAGCAGTGATATGTAAAAATCTAAATATTAAATATTTAGATTCAGCAAAACTTATTAAGGAGATGGTAAATGGCTAAGCCTCAATTATTAGTTTTTTATCTCAAGCGTCTTCCTTTTAAGAGAATTATTAAGCCATTTAAAATTTCTGGCTCCGGGTACAATATTCTGGTTGTATTGTATATAATATTATAGTCTGGTTAAACACTATTAATTATGGCATCACTTAATACCCTACTGTAACATCAAAACAAAGCATAGTTATGGAGAGAAAACCAGCCGAAGAAAAGGTAGGTACGTATTTAGGTACTTACAACATAATCGTCGGCTCTATCGTTTGCTTTACCCAAGTTGTAGTCTTTTACGCAAATCCGATCCGAGAGAACATTTGGCGGCCAAAGCCTTAGAACCTCTGCAAAATTCAATAAAAGTAAGAATGAGATAGATTCATGATAATAATATATGGTTATAACTAATCTTATAATTAAGATATTGTAATATAGAAACTTTACTGTTTCATTAATACCTGAACATGTTCAAGCCATCAACCGTCTTGGAGGCTTCAGATCTTTCTTTTCTTTTCATCTAGCTGATGTCTTTTAACTACAGGACAGCCTCTCGTACATTTTCAATTCAGCGTACAATGAGACTCTACGGCGTATGCCGTATTCGGTTACAAATAGGAAAGCCCTTATCCATTTTTCCAACAAAATAACTAGTGAATCAATTTTAGATTTCATCAGCAGAATATAATAACCACGTCTGCCAACAATCCTAGCCTATACACAAAGGCACAGAGACAACCAATATAAACCTAATAAATACTCAGCTTTTGGCGCCATGCAACCATATCAGCACAAAATTCTTATGCTTAGCGCTAACAGAGACGAACCAAGAATAATAACTGTTGCGAAATTTACGCTTTATCCCAGATGCATGTCATGTCAGACGCGTGTGCGTCACATACATTCGACTTCTAATAGTCTGACAGACATTCTTGGGTCAAATATCTATAAGATTTATCAATTAGATCCATGATTTCCGGGTCCTTGTAATTCCACGCGAATCTTTTTACCCTTCAAAGGGTGGATGTGTACTTCAAAGGACAAGCACTTATGGCAATCCAATGCTGCAGCTGTAAAGGGGTTTTCTTTTTGAACGAATATGTGAAAATGTATAAGTACTTGATGTTTATTATACTTATATAATATTATCACCACTCCACCCATCAGTCTTAGTCCACGTTAATGTATATAAATAATATCTATTATTTATTATCTACTGTTGTTATTCTTAATTCTCAAATTTCGTAGGTTATATTTATAAATTTTCTATTTTTGATACGAGTACTTTTTGATCAAATAATCGAATTTATATTTATATTGTTTTTTTATTCTCGCTCTTACCTGAAACAACCATATCTAAGTACTTCATACATTGTATAGTAGTGTAATCAAGATTTCCGTTATTTTTTAATTCATTTTCCTTTATTTCTTGGAACAGACGCTCTTGAATCTCGGGATGCAGCGCTAGTTCGTGCAAAGCAAAAGACATCCCGATCGAAACTGTTTCGAATCCTGCTACGAAGAATAAAACCGCTTGTGCTACTAGATCGATGTCTGACCAAACTGAAAGTAGGTAAAATATGATCTTTTTAAAGGAAATGTTTCACGATTATAGTAATGGAAGATTTTTTGGAAAATTTAAAAGTGCTCGAGTCAATTCTGGCTTTGTCTAATCTTTAGAAAAAAATATATAAGCTTTTATTAACTTTTTCAACGCAACATCTAAAATTTTAGATCTGTAGCGGATGATATGCGTGTACCTACCGCCTGCCTGAATCGGCTACAAATTTTTATATGTTGTATTACTTGCATAGTGGTGTGATAAAACTATACCGTTCATTTTATTATGCTTCCAGCTTGTACGCTTGCCCATTGAGAATGTCCATAGACTTCGGAAGTCACCCAATCAACTGATTATTTTTTTTATCTCCAACCACCATCACTAACGTGATAAAAGTAATATGCGTCCTATCAATATTCTGCTCTAAGGCTACTAAGGCCTAAGGTGCAGTTTTCATTGCAATTATAAAGTTGTTTAAAGAAGTATCTACGAAATTACCTCTACTAGATTTTTTCTTGCCAACGGAAGATTCTTCAACAGATGCAAATCCTGCGTCAGCATCATTCGTGGTATTTTCATCATGTGTTAGTTTGCCTGTAAGCAAAAGTAATTATTAATTTTAAATATATAAAAATTGGTTTTAGTTTAAGAATTTGTTATGTAATATATACACATATATTCGCATAGACGAGGTTATACAGATACGTTGCCTTCCTTCGTACTCTCCCCTCCGTGGGCTACCAGATATACCATACCAGGCTTAAAATCTTACCTTTTTTAGCTTGCATGAGAAGATGAATCATATCGTGTCTGATAAGTCCACTATCTTCACGTTCTTTCATTGTCATTACTACTAGATCAAAGAAAAATTTCCTTGTAGCATCTGAGAAGATTTTGAGATTCAAAAACTGAAAGTAGTGCCAAATACCTATGGTTAGTTAGTTTCAGTAAAAAGAACATCGTCTTTCCTAGAATAATAGTTGTAAGCTGAAATTTAGCTTCAATGTTAATTTCAATTTTCGAAATAAGGGAAAGACATCGTCTTATCGCAAAGCCGGAAGCCTACACAAAATTGCTAGATGGGTCTATCAAGTTTCTTAATTTCACTAGATTTTAAAATTAGTTGATAAGAACGTTATGGCTTATAAGCGTTCAATTGTTTTTAACATTTAAAACGGATAGAATTTCAGACATTTAACATTAAAGATTCAATTAAAATAAAATTATGTTCTATTGGAGGTAAATCGAATTGAAGGTATAATATAAAATGCAGAAAATAATTCGACATCTAGGATGGAAATAGATTTCTTATGTTGATGGCTTCCTCGCTCTCTAAGTGTACCATAGAGATTTTGTAAACCCCATAAGTAACTTTAATATTCAAAATAAACATGATATACCTACCTTTGCAAGAGCAGGGAAAATGGCACTAACGAAAAACGAAAGTAGATGAGTGAACTTGAATGTTGTAGTAGCTCTTCCCATCTCGTAAAATTTATTATCCTTGTCCATAAACGAGTCCACCTTAAGACCGAAAGCACACGTCGCAATCACGTCATTCGCAAACCGTGACGTCAGATCTTTACAATCAACATCTATGTATCCAGCTGGAAATAATACATTTCTTTGAAAAACTATTTGCAAATGCATTACTTTTTGAAAATTGTTATGTGCTTATATTAGATGGGAAACGAGTACCTATCTGCTCATATTTAAAACATCATGTTTTAGAAACACTTAGTGGCTGAGCGTGTAGGTACCAAAACATCGTTGGATTTATTGTCAATACCTATCTCAGATTTTAAGTGATCATCATCATAAAACATAGAGGTACGTCATTTTTAGGGTTCCGTGGCTAAATGGCAAAAAACGAAACCCTTATAGGTTTGTCATGTCTGTCTGTTTGTCCGTCCGTTAGTCCGTCCGTCCTTACATCACAGCCATTTTTTCCGAAACTATTGGGCCTTCGTAGCTGAATCTTTGTAGCTTGACGTATTCTGTGAAGCGCTCTTCGAATTTTGAATAAAAATAAATAAATTAAAAATAAAGGGGGGCACTCCATACATAGAACTGAATCTAAAAATTTTTTTTTAACCAACCAATATGAGAGTGGTGCCTATAAAATGGTCTTGAAAAATTACATTAGGGTAAGTAAAACCATTTTTTGTCAAAATAAATTGTTTGAAAAATAGACGTTTCGAAAGTGGAAAAATGAGTGTCCCCACCCCTGTAACTTTTAAAATATTAGAGTGAGGAATCAAAAAATATAAATACTTAATTTAAAAAATAACAGCATATAGCTGTAGATCTCAACTCAAAAAAGTTTTAGATTTTGAGAAATTCAAATTATTTATAAAAAACGCAAATACATATAACTTTATCGTTCATACAAACACTATGAAAAACCAAGTAATTTTATTTTCTGGTAAAAAATGTCGCAGACACCTTTCGTTGGTACAGAACCCTCGATGTGCGAGTCTGACTCGCACTTGGCCAGTTTATATAAGCTAAGATCTAGTAAACAAATTTAAAAACTGTATTTTATCTTCCCTAATACATCTTATACCACTCATTCTTTTGTAGAGCCATAGGCAGTTAAAACTTTATTATAAAATATAAGTAAAAGAAATTTTCATCGCTGCATTCAGCATCTAAAAAAGCGTGTAAGATGCCGGTCGCCGCGTCTAAAAGTCTCGTGTGTGCTGTTGTCACCCTTAGGTATAAAGTGTTTAAAACTTACATGTGGATTCTTTGATGTCCTTCTTCAGTGCTTGTATCAATTGTTTTCCAACTTCCTCCATAAAAGGGACCATTAGTCGAATCTTTGAACTTGTAAATGCTGGACTTAAAGTTGACCGCATATCCTTCCATTCTTCACCTGAATTAGTATTTAATATCATTCAGTATGTACATACGATTATGAATATTCCAAAAAGGAAACAATAAGAATTTTACCAAACTTTGTTAGATAGTGGGTTTCAGACTACGAAAAAGGAGGTCTTAATTAGTCGGAATGTATTTTTAATATGCACAGATTAAATATTCCAGCAATCTACGCCTGGTGAAATTCTCAAATAATAACAAATAAAAACACGTGTTTTTTCACACAGGTTCTAATGTTTTCTGGACATTTGCGCTTGTTACTCATCATCCCATATCACTGAGCTGACGATGCTCAGTTACTAGATATGCGCCAATTGTTAACTGATTTTTAAAATTATTTTATTCGAAAGAGTACACTTTTCAGTCATCGTTACTCAAATTTTGATTGCTTGAACTTTCATGAAAATCACGCATGAACCTAATGATAGTTGCTCTCAATTATTGTGAGCTGATTCTGTGAGCCCTTCATAAGAACCTCACTGGAACCTAACGCGATTACCGCAATAGTTTAATTATTTAAAGAAAAGTATATTTTAAATCGATTTACAGTTTGAGAATTTCTCTCTCTTAACCATGAAAAACCGGCATTTTTAGGTTAAACAGGGCAAAAACATATACTTTTAATGAAGCAAACTATACGTCTTGTTTTATTTTAAATTATTATTTATTTATTAAACTAGGTATTTTCATACAAATGTTTTTATAAGGAAATATTCAAATTAAAAGAATGTGTCATTTGGCTCTTTGATAACATAATATATTATTATATAGTATTGAAAGAGCCACTAAAGTAATGTACGAGTCAGACTGTGTTAAATTGTGTAATTATGCGAACTATTAATCGCTAATTCTCGAAGGATTTAAGTCCATATTTTGCCACGTACCATAGCTTTATTATAGGTACAGCTTGCCCCGACAAAAAAATCCTGGCTATAGCTATAATACTACGAGAAAAATAAATAGGTACGTAGGTAATATTTATATATAAAAATGAATGTTTCTCTGTATGTTCTTTATAAAATAGTAAATTATACATTGGATGATGTGATGATCTTAAGCAAAGTTGTTGTACATGAGCCCACCAATGTTTTTGAGAATTTTCGATAGATGGCGCCACGCGTAGCAACGCATGCAGGGGCCAGCTAGTTTTGGAATAAATATCAAACAGATACCATGAAATATTTCATATGGTTAAAGTAACTTGGTTTCAAATAAACCACAATTATTATTTAAGTAATAACAAGTTGGTATACAAACGCGTGTAATTGTATAATAACTTTTCTTATAACAATCTAATCAAAATTATCATAATAAAATAACTTTTCAATGTCAAAGTAGTCAAGATTATGTCAAGGTTTCTCACAGATGGGAATTCGCAAAAAAACTGGAGCGTTAAAAAATTTATATACAAATTGGCCAGAGCTTATGTATCTTTACGCTGTTAATTTTTTTATGAAAATTTCTTTAACGACTTTAGGCAGGAAAAAAATTAAGATGCTGGGTACTGTTATTGCACAGCAAAGTAGAGTTACGGGAAAAAAATTACGATGCTGTATAGTTTTAAGTATTAGCTTTTCTTTTTCCAATATTCCATATGGGTGATCTCTTTTACTTTAACGCTTTATCAAAAAAACGTCCGCCGCCATCGTCAAGACCCCAGCGGAAAAAGAAGTGACAGATTGACACATCATGGTGTTTCTTTCTTTTTTTTTAAACCTACAGTAGGCAAAAATCAACTGTTACACTATACGCGGGCAAACGAACAGTTGGAGACATTTTCATGACTACCTACACCTACAGACAACTGCATAGAGGCTATACAGATGCGCTACCCTCCGTTCTCTTCCCATCTCCATGAGCCACAGGCTACTTACACACCGCACACAAAACGCGACAGTTATCTCTTTACGCGGGTCTCGTGTTAGCGCACCTCCCCGGTCGTGCCGGCTCAATTCGGCTGCATGCAAGCATTTAGTGTTCCACTACCTCTTACAAAACTTTCACTCGAATAATTTAAATTACACTTACCTTTCAATGTCATCAAATTCCTCGCAAATATAATGTCGGCTGAGTCGTCCGAAAGTCCTCGGTGATCCAAGAAATGTTCAAAGTCTTTAATCGTAATTTTCTTTATCAACTCTAAATCCTTCACCAACAGAGTAGGAGTTGTGAATTCGTACCGCCCCACGAATCTAAAATCGTTGAAACTCTAGGCATTCTTTCTTCCTCCACGGTAAAAACATATGATGATCTTACTGTGCTTCCTCGGTCAAATAATTTGTACATTATCTCAATTAATTTCGGAACTTAGGACGGTCTTTTTGAAATCAAACTTCTATACGCGCGTGACTTGGGAAAGCAAGCTGGCGAAAGCGTTACAATAATCACACATCGGGCGAGGCCTTGGGCGAAGTTGTCATTCCAATTCAAAACTACAATTCGATTTAAGTGAAACTTTTTTGTATTTAGAAACAAATATCATACGACATGTTATGTATAACTAAGGTAATTAAAATCAATGATTAAGTTTTAATTCAATTGTGTGGTCTAAAGCACATACTTTTTTATAGTATAAGGGTGCAATCAGTAGTCGAAACCATTTTCATGACTACCAACACCCATAGACATAGAGTTTATACAGAAGCGTTCTCCATCCTTCTCATCCGGCTACTTACAAAATATGTATATACTTACATACAAATGTATAGCTGTAGTTATTAATGTATTAAATTACCTTTCGTCCGAGTATTCTCTATACATTTCGGTCAAGAGGTCAGTGAGATGTCCTCTTTGGAGTAACATGCCAGTCATGTTTCCCAGGAGCGGTACCACAGTTTGGTTCTTAACTCCATAGCGGCTGAATCTGGAGTAGACTTGCTTTAAGTACAAAGCTAGCGCAGACACCAGCGCGATCGTCCATATTGTGAGGTAGATCATGATCTAGAAACAAACAATTTTTTTTTATATTATAGGGAGCACGTGATTAATGACTACCGCCGCCCATAGACATCCGCAAAACTAGGTGTTACACACACACAAAACTGGTAGGTGTGTGTGGAGCGCACCGTCTGATGCGCTGTACATTACTACGATCCTTTTTTTTTGTTGACGCAGGGGAATGCCTTTACGCACGCTACCCAGGAGCCCGGGTGGCTCAACCGGGTACAGTCTCGGGCTCGACAACTGGGTTGCCCCTGATGATTGATGATTGGACATGATTAGAGGGCCCTGGATTTGAAAGCAACAGGGCGCCTCCAGCGACTGGCAGGCCTCGGTGAAAAGGCCAGACTCCTCCTCCTGAAGGACTGTCCGGCTTCCTTTGAACAGTCCCTAACTCCACGTTGGAACCATGCAATGGGGTCAGGTTCCCATCCTTACCCCTGGTCCCAATGCTCCAACGGAGCACACTACGCTGATCGTCCGAATCCACGCCGCCATCTGCTTATTCAAAGGGACGGGTGGAGGACCTCCGGCATTGGCTGGTCCCATCCGCTGGGTGGCGGACCAACCACTAAACGGCCGCAGTGGACAGGGAGGACGGCAACGACACACCGCATCTCCTCTTCCTCTGCGGCTCCACCGCCAACGCAACAGACGGTGCGCCCCGGTTCGGTCGCGGGAGATAGGGTGCACGGCAACGACACACCGAGACACCTTTCCTCCCGCGACCCCTCCTCCAAGGACGCATCCAGAGCGGGGCCCAGCGAAGCCCACCTCACGCGTCCCCACCCGGGATCCCTCTTGGTTCACCGTGGTTGTCCAAGCCTCGGCTACTAAGCCCCCTCACCACGACAAGGTGGAGATCCGTCGAGGGGAACATTAATACCTACCCTAACATTCTAAAAAGTTTAATGTGGTATAAAGGGATACTGTAGGTATTAATCTTTATCAAAAAAAATTATTAAAATTCGCATAACATTTAATACAAAATAAGATAGCTTTTTATACAAAACAATTTCGTTAAATGCCTTAGGAGTTATTGACTAAAGTAAAATGAGCACGATAATATATATTAAATTAAGTGGAAATGTACCTAAGTGGTTGTTAATTAAGTTTTGTACTAAATTGTTCACTATTTGTTTTCCTAAATAAATTAAAAATAAAAGATAAAGATATTGCTAAGTAGCTCTATCACCTAAGATACCGGTCCGCGTCGCGTCGCTATTAAAATATATTTTGCCGTGTCATGCACATTCGCAAAATAAGCATTCTTTATCTAAAAAATCTTTGCCAAATCCGTAAGTGACATGACATACCACATTTTCGTTGGTATGTAGTTTTTTTTGTGAAGCTGCAATGCAAGAATGCAATAGCAATGTTATTATCTGTAAGAAAGTCCCATACCAGCTTCTACTACTAATCTAAATTAAATATTTTTTCAACAATTTATTAATAATTGCAGGTAACTATACCCACGTTCAACGACGCAGCGTGTCCTAGTGGGGCCCCGTTTCAAAATTGAGTGCCCTGACGAAGATTTCTCACAAAAGAATAAAAAAATGTTTAGGGTATAGCCAACTTTAGAATGCTCATATTAAGCGGGGAAAAATAAATTTGTCATTGATAAATTAAAAAAAATAATTGGAAAGCTTTTATTAATGTTTGCTTACGCACGTTGGGTACCCGTATAATTGATATGGCAGATACGACGGTAGCTACGCCCTTGCCCACGTTACGCTTCACATCCTAAATATCTTGACGAGGGAATAGTCACGGAATAAATATCCATCATATTAAACTATGGTCATAACGTACACAAACAAACACACACATACACACACCTTTTTCACATCACTTACATCACACATTTATTGCAACTAGTTAAGAGTAGAGATATATTTAAAAATAGTAACACTGATTTCATATCTCAAAATAAAGAAAACAAAATATTTTATCACTCGCTTATTATCTATTATTATCAGCAAATTTATATTACAGCACCTAAACGGATGTGTTGCGATGCAGATACCTACATGCAATGTGCGATTCAACCATTCATAAACAAGTTATATATAGCCGGGCTCAATATAAAAAAACAGTGCGAAGGCGTTTCTACACTAATAGTATCTAGTTATTCAACGGTTGGAAATGAATTAAACTTTCAACAACTTCATCAGTCTCAATATTCTGTTTATATCCAACAACGACGAAGCAAAAAGGTAGGACGATTTTGACCGGTAGGCACATATCGATAGTATACAAGGCTGATAAAAACGAGAGGCATTAAACAAAACTACATATTACATTTTGGTGTATAATTTCAAGGCTACACAACAAAAATCAGATCAATCGGAGCAACAGTTTAGCCACAGGAATGTTTTAAAGTTTTTCTCACTTCGTACACGCTGTACGTACCGCCTTTTTGTACCTGTATCAATCTAGTTTTAAGTACTGATCTATTGTTATTTTTTGTGCAAAATAAAGTGTTTTTAATTGTTTATTATTTACGTCAGCTGATAGTGTGAATATGGGCAGTCCATTGCCATTAGCTGTATGCGCCGGTACAAAGCATGATTACATTTTTTCGTTAGTTGTTTGAAAAAAATATTTTCGTATACTTGCCTTGCCTTGCCTTTTTTAATAGTTTCGGATTAACTGTAGACTATAGTATATGAGGTTTAATTTAAAGTCTCTCGCTTACACAAGACTGGCGTAAAGTGACAGCTGTGTGCTGTCGCGTTTCGTGCGGTGTGTAAGTAGCCGGTGGCCCATGGAGGTGGGAGGAGAAAGGAGGGCAGCGCATCTGTATAGCCTCTGTGCGAATGTTTGTAGACGTCGTTAGTCATGAAAATGGCTACGGCTGCTCGTTTGCCCTCCTATATCGTAAAAAAAAAACAACCTTATTTAATACTAGCTGCACGCTACGCGCGTTGCTACTTCCCTAACAGATACGTCAGCACAGCCTTTCATAGCAATATATAAAATTTATTATAATAACCGTGGCATCATACGTCGAAAATTGGTCGTACCAACTCAGAAACCCTTGCGGGTGCATGCACAACAACTGTACTAAAGATCAACACGTTCTCAAAAGCATAGATATGAATTCTAAATGTCTCTTCTTCGATCAGTCTCTATTCTAGGCAGGACGTGCAGACAAACATTCATTTTTGTATAATTTATAAATAATACATTCGTGTCTGTGAAACCATTGAAATACACATACAACATTTCAACCCAATCGGTCAAGCCGTTCAGTAGTTGACATAACGACAGCAGCGACACCTACTGGATCCAATTTTATTTTTAAGCATCCATAAATCATCGAAATACCTGTATAAAATATCAACCCAATTGGTTTAGAAGTTTACCCGTTTTTCCATGGAATGGAAGCATTTTCCCGCGGTAAAAAGTAGCCTATGATAATTAATTTGTGATAATGTAGCATTCAAATGGTGAATTTCTCACAAACATTCAAAGTAAACATTCCAAACATTCCAAATACAAATAATATATATTTTTTCTTAAAATAAGATAATATACCTACTTAGTAACATTAGGTGTACATATTGCATAATAGTTTTATTATGTATGTTTATCATGTTTCCCAAAAACAATTTGAAAATAGCGAATATTATTAAATTTAAAATAAAATTAAATCAACTTAAATAATTTATTAACCGTTGAGACCCGTTGTATTAAAATTTCGAATATACAATTACTTATTGGAAGAATTTAATTTAAATCTTAGAGCCTTTTTTTTAATAGTGGGTAGGTAATCCTCATGGATACCCCGCCGCCCAGGATGGCAGCTGGGTTATGCTGGACTCTTACCGGTTAAACCCCCACTGTGCTTTCTCCTTGCACTGTACGACGGGAACACGGACACGCTTTTGCACTCATCCGCGAACTCGCCGATGCCTGGCCGCTCCCGCAGCCCCTCCACGTGGAGCACAAAGCTCCCTCCAACAGCAAAGCGCGCCAGAAAACGCAAAGGCGCGCCTTACTTCCAAGGCCCCCATTCACAGGGTGAATGCCCAACCCCGAGACCGCCACCCAGGGGCCAACAATTAAGCGGCCGCAGAGGACAGGAAGAACGGCAACTACACACCGCATCTCCTCTTCCTCTGCGGCCCCACCTCTAATGCATCAACGGTGCGCCCCCGTTCGGTCGCGGGAGACAGGGCGCACGGCAATGATATACCGTGTCACCTCTTCTCCGGCGACTCCTCCTCCATGGACGCATCCAGAGCGGGCCCATGGTCTAGTCCGCTCGGAGCGTCCTGGGATCCCTCTTGGTTCACAGTGGTGGCTCAAGCACGGTTACTAAGCCCCCTCACTACGACAAGGTGGAGACCCGTCGAGGGAAGGCTGACACTATACTACACTGACATTGAGTAAGATTGAATATTAAGGCACTAGACTTAATACAAAGAGAATACATACAAGTATAACGTAAACTTCCTTCTTGTAATCTCTATAGAAATTTGGATGCAATCAGCTGAGATGCCCGAGGACTGTCACTCTATCCGTCCAGTATTTAGATAATATTAGTTTATTCTAGTGTATCCGGACTGTAAATGGAAAGCGAAAATGACAGATGACTTTCGGGCCGTTACCTATGACAGAACTGAGAATAAAAATAAATGATTCTTCCCTTTAGGGTAAAAGTGTTCTGTGATTCTACTCGTTACGACGTTGAGTGAGACACGTGTTTCGGATAGAATATTTACTTCTTACGACTTTGGTTGTGATAAGTGTAAACATTTGTGTTGTTCTGTGTTGTTATAATTAGTGTGTAATATATTAGGTAGGTATTACCACAGAATAATAAACCTAACAGATACTTCACTCCCATACGAAAGTGCAAATACCTACCGCTATAATTACCTACAAAATCTCGCTCATGTTCGCAACGAAGAAAAATGCACCTTATTTATGCGTACATAGAGATGCAGATTGTATGGGTTACGTGCAAACGCGTCATAGAAAGATAACGATAGGGTTGGTGGTAACATGATTTTAATAATAAAACAAATATTGTGAAATACCTATTAATAATTTTCATTCGTGAATTAGTGTAATAGATGTATACTTAATATTATTCAGTATGAATATAAAGTTGTTTTTAGATGGAATAATCCATAGTACAAATAAAAACGGATAAATACATTGTAAAGGTAACTATAAAAAAGTTTAAATTTGTATAGTTTTAATGTACTTTTTTTTGACTCCGGCTGTTCGTATGTCCCCTAAAGGTATTATAAAAAAAGCAACGAGATAGGAACTAGAAAAAATAAGCACCTAAGTATGTAGTACCTACATAATGTTTATGTATACAATATATTGTTTTATGGTTCCGTACCTAAACAGTAAAAATGGGACCTATTACTAAGCCTCCGCTGTATGTCTGTCACAAGACTAAATCATAAAAACAAGTCACAAACCGTGATAGCTAGGACGCATAAATTTTCACAGAATAAATAATAATTAAATAAAAATTAAGTAAATATCAAACATGGGCTTCGATACAACAAAAAAAAGCAATTTTTAA
>LUGF01042730.1:175498-187241 GCA_001625245.1 Calycopis cecrops
CTACTATCGATAGTTTTTGACGATCGATTTTTATCGATACTATTGATAGCACAGCGACTATCAAAGATTGGATAGTAAAGTTAGATACTATCGCTAATATCGATACTAATATAGGCCATCAATAGTATGGCCATATTTTATGCTATCGATACTATCGATAGTTTCCACTGATTTCCGACGTCAATAATCGATAGTGGAGTTATCGGGTTACGACACCGCTAAATATAATTATTAGACGTCCGTCAAGAACCACACAATTGCACACAATCAGAGGCTATGAATTCCGTTGAACTCCTTCCTATTCCCCTGTTTCCACCTAGTGGCCATTCGTGCCATCACAAACTGGACTGACTTATATGAACTCAAGTTAGTAGAGTCCTCTTGTAGTTTCTTAGCAGTAAATAGGTAACTTCAGTAGTTCACTCGGATTCTCGCAGATGGCGCTTATTCTCAATAAACAGTTGCAATGTTAAATAGTTAAAATACTGTAGGGACCGGACACGAAATATACCGACTCAACTATAGCAGCTGTCATATCGCGCGCCCTATTACTTAATTTAGACATTTGACCAGAAAAAATTAGGTTACTTTTTTACACATTTAAAAAACAAAAATCTCCAAATGTGCAGCATTCACTCACTACTGACGTGACAGTCAACTGTCAAGACAACGACGCTGAAAAGGTTTTATTCGAGGATGTAGTGTAGATGTATTCTGGCAGATGGCGCTTATTACAAAAAAACACTTACATTGATATTCAAAATACTTGTATCGTGGTAAAGGTAGTTTGTGAAGTATCGTAGGAGCAAAATCACTTTGTACTGAGATCAAAACTTAGTAGTAAATTAGCCAAAAAAGGACTAAGTATTTCGGAGCCATTTCATGACTACCGACGCCTATAGCTATCTGCATAGAGGCTATACAGATGCACTGTCCTCTTCTTCCTATCTCCATGGACCTTCGGCTCCTTACACACCGCAAGAAGCGCGAAAGCATAGCTGTCACTTTACGCCGGTCTCGTGTAAGCGAGAGGTACCTCCCCGGTCGTGTCGGCCCACTGCCGACTGCATGTAATTATGCAGTGTGGCACTACCTCTTACAGAAAATAAAAAGTAAATGCCTGACTAAAATTTGTGCTTACAAAATGTAAAAATACTTTTTATTTGATATTTATTAGACAGGACAGCACCATAAAATTAGGCATGAGATAAAAAATTACAACACAAAAAAACGAATCTATATTCGTTTTTTACCTACCTGAAAATAGGTGCCTAAATTAAATTATGTCGCTGAAAAAAATATATTACATACCTATAGGTATTGTTTGTACCTACAAACATTTATTTACATTTCATTTTACAGGAAAAGCAGGCGGCCTCAATTATATTAAATTATACACAGAACTACGAGTCATATAAAAGTGTGCGTATAGTTTGGATTACAGGGTCGTCTCCATGTCACTGCCTCACCCCATATTTATTGTTGTGAATCCTTCGTATCTAAAATAGAATATTTGAACCTAGAAGCAAAATATGAAAAGTGGGACTGACGCAATTACAGAGCTACAAATATACTTTGGCCCTTTGAGGATATTAAAACTGAAGGTTCTCCGCTGAATATTAAAGGACGTAAATATTAAAACTCCCACAGATTTATTTTATTGACATACGGGGTATTTATGTAGGTACCAGCTTTATGTTGATACGAAATCTTCATTAGGTAATGTGGATAAAATTGCAGTTCTTGAAGGGTATCTAATACCTATATCCCAAGTATTCTAAGCAAGGATTCCAATTTCTGAAATTATGGCCATGTAAACGAAACGTAAAAGGCTTCTTTTCGAGGAGCCAGCTGTTCTCGAAAAGCTCTGTATAGTTACAGGTACTAAATCTAGAGATTAAAATTATCACATAAAAAACATTTCTTTCCAGATACAGGATTGTAAAGACAAATAAATCGAAACTTGATTTCTTGTTACATTGTAAAGTTTCCTTGTTGCAGTTGTCAGCGATTGTGGGCAATGCTGCATTTTTACTGCCGTCCCTCAAGTGAGCAATAATGTATATTTATTGTCGCTTCTGTATCCAGTAGGTAGAATACAGAAACAAAGAGTTTTACCGTCCTCTGTAATTCACGAGACTTCTAAAAGTACGTACTTACTCTAAGCCACATGAAACGATATTGTAATAAATTTAAGATGGTTTGTGGATTGTAGTATACAGGATTAGTTTTTGGTCACCGGCCAAATTTTCAGATTTGGATCAGAATCGATACTACATTCGATTTATGAAATAAAACAAATAAGGAAAATAATATAAAAAATATTTTTGTCCCGTACGAAAATAAATACCGTGTGGGTAAAATAATTGATCATTTCGGCCGCGCGCAGCGGCGGTCGCACGCAGTGGATACGAAACACAATCAGCTGTTGAGGTCAAGACACTCTTCGGGTGCTAATGCGCCTAGGTATATTTACGGACTGTTTCAGATCGATGTTTATGTAAAAAAATATTATTACAAATGCGACGATAAAATTAAAACACACCCTTGAAATGATGTTTATTTCCTTATTTTTAAATATGGCCGATGACCAAAACTAACCCTGTATAATTAGATAAAGAAACTGAAAGCTGTGCTGTCGCCTTACGTGCGGCAATGGAGTATCCGATGCGCTACCGTCGTCCTCTCTTCAAAAAAGCAAGCTAAAAACAAAAGTACGTTTCGACTTTCGCCGCACGATATTATATTCACTAGTAGGTACACGTGTAATAGGTACTGTCACTATTGATCGATCATCTATCATGTGAGCACTGGTAAGATGATTTTCACGCAGACACCGGTCCTCCTTGCTCATGCCGGTAAATGGCATGTTTTGGGGGTTTATGAATAGCTGCATTTGTCCCCTGTAATCCATTATTATAGCCTTTTTATAGTACCTATAAGCGTAAAGCAAGCAGTAGTTTTTAATTATTTTTTTTTTAGGTAGACCCTATGCTAAGGGCTGAAGGCCAGTGCAGCTTCATCTGTATGAGAGGCACGTTCTTAGGAACGAAGCCTCTGTGTTTGTGGGCGATAGGGGTGTAGACCCCCCCTTCTTTCCCAGCTAATCTGGGAGGAGGCAAACCGGAATATTGAGAATAACTAGGTTAAGCTATTATTATCATTAGCCGGATCCACACCGGACGATCCAAAGCGCTCCAAACGCGCGCGGCATGGAGCGCGCTCCATGGAGCGAGAAGTGTAGACGTGCCGCTCGCGATCCATGTGCGCGGCGGGGAGCGCGCGCTCCTCGCCGCGTGCGATCCATTTCTTGTCCGTTTTTTGGTCACGCACAAAGGTGCCTCAGTCGCTTGGCGCGCGCGGTCTGGACGGTTGCGAGGATCGGGTAAACTGCCGTTATGGATAACTCACAATGTATACGTTTAATTTCCCTATATAGGGAGAATAAAATATGTTTATGGGATCCTAATGATGGCTATTATACAAATAGAGGTTAGGTTAGAGAATTAGCTTCAGCTCCATCATCAATTAACTCTTTGTAAAGTCGAGTTCCATATTGCAACCGGTTTTTAAAAATTGCTTTAACCCAATACTGTCTTTTTCATTTTCGTAATTTTTGCCGTAAATATACAAGTAAAATGTAGCTTGCTGCTGCTACGGCTATTCATCGCCGTCGTTGCACGTGTGACTCCATAGCCAGACAAAATTCAACTGAATTATGGATCAGTATGGATCGGCTGGACTGAGGCACCTTTGTGCGTGACCAAAAAACCGACAAGAAATGGATCGCACGCGGCGAGGAGCGCGCGCTCCCCGCCGCGCACATGGATCGCGCGCGGCACGTCTACACTTCTCGCTCCATGGAGCGCGCTCCATGCCGCGCGTGTTTGGAGCGCTTTGGATCGTCCGGTGTGGATCCGGCTAATTAAACGTTTTTTGTATTATTTTCGTCACGATTTTCTATGATTGTTCTGTTGTTGGCGTTGTAGCAAAGCAAATTTGCATATGAGTGTTTATTCATAAATAGGTAGTGTATAGATTAGTTTTGTTAACCGTAATATTATACATATCTATAATAATTGAAAAATTATGTGTTTGGTGTATACAGATTTCGGTAACTAAATTTACGTGCCTCACTTTAAGTATATTTAAGCTATTTTAGTATAAATTTGTTCAGCGTTTCTTTAAAGTAAAGCATTGGAGGACGTTAAGTATCTGACTTACTAGAAACAGGCGCGTACATGAGAAGCTCTATCGAGTTGTTAGCCTCCGAGCGCCGACTGCTTCAACAACAACCTTATGGATTAAGGCCGTGCTAGAGATATTTCAGATAAATTAAAAACTGTCGAGGAAAGTAAGTCGAAAAAAAAATGTTTCTGAAATAAATTAATGTGGCTATTGGTTTCTCTTTTTTCTCATCGCTTTAAAAATGCTTTATGAAAATAATTATCTAGATCTATCAAGTAATAACATAATGAAAATATAAGGAAATAAACATAGGTTAACTTAATTATTAACTTCCAGTTATTTATTAAACAAAAAACCTGACCTTTACAACCAAGGCAATTTTCGATACAATAAACTTTAACGTGTAATTAATAGAGACGCTTCTAATTACATGATATGGCCGTTAATTAAAATATAAGAATCATAACGAAAACAATAACTTCATTTCGTCGTAGCTTCTTGAAATACCAAGATGGGTTTGAAAAAGGATTTTGAAGAGTCAATAATGTATAATATATTTATACGGCTTTCTGGTATAACAATGAACATAAACTCTAAAGGCGTGTTCCATTATTATCTAACACACTGGCACTTTTATTTTAATCTCATCTGGCTCTATACAGATGTAGCCGGTGAAGTCTTATACATACACGAAGCAATAAAAAAAGGCAAGAATGTCACAGAAGTGGCCGCTTTATTTTCCTGTATCTGTATATGTATCATTTCATTGGGGAAAGGTTTGTGTTTATTCATGAACCAAGACACTCTGAAATCAGTTCTAGATAAATTTAAAGAGTTTCATCCAAACACAGATGTTGATAACGACGATGACAATGATGAAATCAATTATATCGATCATCCCAATGAAGAAGAACGAAGGGTGGTGAAGGATACAATAAAATTGATTTGCAGAAGCATGATGCTTCTAGGAGCATCGGTTTTATTCGTCGTATCGTGTTTGCTCACGATACCCCTTCTTAGAATGGCATACAGTTACAACACAACAGGATCATATAAATTGATAACACCATTTCTGGTCAAATATTTCTTTAATATCGACTCGGAGTTGAAATGGTTACTGGTGTATATTCATCATATAGGATCAAGTATGTATTAAGTTTTGTATTATAATAAGTTTACATTTGATAATAAAATTTACGGAGAAGTGCTAGCACTTCCCTACAAGGCAATATTTTAAATATGTTTTGTACCTATGTATCTTTATATTTCTTTCATACGAATGCTACTGAATGGATTAGGCTAAAATTTGGTACAAAAAACTAAATCCTTGTTCACAATATGACAAACATTTTAGTTCGGAAAAAATGACCCTCTTGGGATATAGCAGAACAGACCGCCAACGGAGTTTCAGTGGTACAGTACGCTAAAAAGGAAATAAAAATGTGTAAAAAAGCATATTATAAAGCAATAATTTATATGTTATAATAAGAAATCGATAATAAATTTTGGTTTTAGCGGTCATCTCGTCAGCAAACGTTTTTGGAACAGATATTTTAATTATATTATTTTGTACTTACTTAAAAATGCACTTCGATAACATCGGGAAACGTTTTGAACGTATAATATGCTCCAATACCGTGGAAACGCGCAAAAATATATAAATACTGATTAAATGTCACCAAGGACTTTTAACGTAAGTGAATATTTTTTCTCGGACTATTCGTATTTTTTTTTGTACCAAATAATAAAAAATCTCAGAAATTTTTGTCCCCGAATACTATAAAAATGAAATAATCAGTGCCATCAATGGGGACAATTTTGTATATAGCTTGTTTTTACAGCTTGGTGCAGCAAATGGACGTGTTATTCTCAAAGGCCATTTTGGTCCAGTGCGTTCTAAGTTCTATGATGATCTGCGCCTGCATGTTCGTTACAGCTGTAAGTACTTTTTGGGCATGAGTGGACTAGCTGTCATTGACTAGATAAGATACACCTCTCCAGCCTTTTTTGTACTTATAATTGCTCCAGACATCAGCCATGTCTTCGCATTCGACATGACTGTTATTTTTATATTCCAGGGCAATAAGCAGTCGCGGTATAATTTAGAACGAGAGCGTTGTAGGAACGCTCAAGAAATAGTCAGGATGGAAAGGGCCCACACAAAGGAGATTACACAGCTGAAACAGAACCTAAATGAACAAATAAGTAAAAATAAAACCCTTATAGAAAACACTTTGGAAGAAACGCATAATATTAAAAAATGGTTATTTTACGAAATGTAACGCATACATACATACATAGCATAGCGTAGTAACTATAACACATAAAGGATACCACATGTCTCATACAAGCCGCACCTTACGACAGTATAGCCATCACGTATAGGCATCAGAAAGAGACTGCTGGACGGGTCAGAATCGAAGTGGTAGATGGCCCGTTCCTCGAACGTCTGATGGGAGTGCAGAGAAGGCCCGTCGCGCAGTTTATGCCGCCTTTTCAACTGGGGCCAGCTGCCTTGGGCTTAGTTCTGTCAAATCGCACCTATGTTAACCCGGCGCCAGGGGGGTGGAAAAGAGTTACACGGACGGCGGGGTGGGTCTCACAGACCCTTTTTTAGATATCAGTTATTTCCACAGTTTGTAAATAAAAGTAATAATAATTATTTGTGTTTAGTTTGTTAGGTATCTATGTTAAATAAATAAAATAAAAAATACTAAATTGTATTATGTTTTGATCACATTTATTAGAGCATTTAACAACAAACCAAAAATATTAACAAAATTATTCTCTTCTATTTAAAAGTAATTATACTAATTTAACAATCAGTCTTAACATTTTAATGGCACTTTTTCATAGTATATTAAATTATCTTTCAAAAAAATAAAAAATAATCACTTATCATCATTATCATCATTTGTACAGTCAGCGCAGAAACACAACATGTTCTAAGCAAATACTTTTGTTACAACTTTTGAAATTTGTTTTCGAGTCTTTCTTTGCGAGACATTCTTGGCACCTTTTGCGAATATTAGATTTTTTTGCTGGTGGTTTCCTGGAAGGTTCACCAACAAAATTTTCCAATTTTTTGTCGCAACTCACATGGAGGGACGGATACATTTTGGCGAAGTTTTAGGTATTCCGTGACAAGACTGAGGCCTAGGTTTTTAATAAATTGTATTCGTTTTGTTTTTGAACAGTTATTATTGTTATACATTATTAGGCCATTTATGACAGCAATGTTCAATGAAGCGCAAAAAAACGTCCGGACTAGTAGATCCAGATTCAGGCTGTCCCTCTAACTCTGGCAAACGATTTCTATCCACCAGCGTAGAAAACGGAACATTATAATCATCAGTCTCAGAGATTTCTTGCTCTGTGTCACTGGGATAACTACGCTCACTCAAATTATCTTCTTCTACTTCATACTCCTGGTCTGACAACAAAGAATCAGAGTAAGACTTCTAAAATCGACAGAATTCGCCGTCTTTCTCTTCTCTTCAAGGTTAATTTTTCTTAAGCACCTACAAAAAACACAAATAAGATACACTTATCTGTATTATAGCAACGTAAATAATAAACAACAACAAAAACACAAAAATAAAAGCATAAACACACTAAAAACGATTAAAATAATATGTACACAAAATGGCGCGAAATTATAACACCAACTGCGGGGATGGGTCTCACATACCTTTTTCAAATTTGTGCTCGTCTAACTCCCACTGCGATCGTGGCACGACTGATGTGTTACCAGCGACGCATACAACAACTCGAAAGCTCCAGCTACTGAGAAGAACGTCAAAGTCGCACGCGTCATAATTGAACTATAAGCTAAATAAAATGTAATGGGTCTCACAGACCCAACCCCCATGACGCCGGGTTAAATGAAGACATTCCTTTCCTACAAATGCCTCAATTAAATGCATTTTTTTACGATTTATTTAGTTAACAATAATGAAAATGTCAAAATCTCAATTTTTGATGCATTTACTTTTTATTAAATTTGTTACTTATTATCATGGTACATAGAATTTTGATATCGATGAAAGTGGATAAAATAATAAAATGCCATAGATAAGTGTTAAATAAATATATCTGCTTTGTCATACATTATTTTAACGGTGGACCATTTTACATATTATTTTAGTTTACGACACACTTGTCACGCTAGTCTTCATCAAGCTATTCTGGCTTTCTATAACTGTTTTGCAGGAATTCCATTTGAATAAAATATTTTCATTTCGCTGTTACAGTTCACAGACAACGGCGTTGACTTTGTTACGTTCGTATTATTCTTCTTCATGGTCTTGACAGAAATATTATTGCTGTGCTATTTTGGGAACATGCTGATACCGGCCGTAAGTACCTACCTACATCATAAAGTAGAACATTGGTTATTTTTCGGGGTGACTAGTATGCTATGGAAACGAGGACGCCTAATTCAGCTCCATCGGATAAGCATAATTGCTAGCTGAATAAGGATATTCGGCTTGGGGTCGAAAGAAAAACGACAGATATAAGAGATGCATCCCGATAAAAATATTAGGTATTTGTTTATTATTATGTTGGAAACGCTAATAATAATATTCATTGCGTCATTGCGGAGTCGGTCCCGCTCCGCTAAAGCTGTGTTCCCTCCTCGCAGTCACGTAGGTGTGAACGGCGCCAGGGGCACACTATGGTAGCGTCCGCTTCCCAACAGCTTACTTAGGTTGTGGGCAGAGCCTCAATTACAGCTGTGACGGCAATCTCAAAAGAGACTAGCCAACTAAGAAAGGATTTATTACCTATAGAAATAAACGTCTACCTAGGCATATGCTCTTCTCTATTCCATTGATCCGATTGACCAGTAGTCCCGAGTACGACACAATCAGAAAGTTATCAAGAGTAAGGCTTAAACTGCTTTCCGAAGTACGGAGAAAATTCCATGTTGTTGGGGGAGTCGCCTATATCTGAACTCTGGAACGCTAATGATTTTGAAAATACCAAATATTTTTGCCTCAGTCTGGGATTCCAACCCGGGCCTTTTGATCTGTACCTGACTACCAGACCTTGAGGTAACTTTTATGCCCCTTTCATACGAACTCTAAGAAGGCCAGACTGACTGTTATACTCAATAAGGTATTATTGATACTGCTTTCAGAGTACAGACTTTGGGACGACCGTCTACAATTGTAGCTGGTATCAAGCCGACCCATCGATAGTCAAGGATATACAATTTATTATTAAACGGTGAGATTACTACATACATATAGTTATAAATGCAATTTTTTACTTTATGATAACATTTATAAAACGTGCCAGTAAAACCAACAGATCTCAAAACCCATGCAAGATAATATATGCTATGGGATATGCGGACCTCAAATTGATGACCTTCACGTCGGTCAGTATCCACTCTTTATCAGTATTTGTTAACATTAGGTTATTTTTAAATTATAATATTATATAACAACAATATTTAGGTATCACGACCCTTACAGATTTGTCTTGTTTCCACCATATTCATTAATCGCTCAATACCTAATCGCCGGTACTTAAGACTGGACGGACATATTATATGGTAAAACTACGTTAACGAATTTTATCACCGATTCCTGTTCCAGTTGTTTTACGGCAACAGTGGCCTGGGGTGGACAAAGGTGACAGACGTTCTGATCCCGATTATATTAGAATTAATAAAGCGATAATTTTCAATAAGGGACACCGATTTCTCCAAATAAGGATCTGATCAGTTCCGTCGGTTTAACGTGCTCTCCGAGGCACGGGGTGTAACACCGCCAATTGCCTGAAATCTGTTCTCCTAAAAATGAAATCCTTTTTCGTCCGACTTGGAACTCAAACCCGTGACACAATCTGCAGCTCAACATCCTCTTTACTAGATCACGAGATAATCACTGCATATTATCTTCATAAAAGTTCATACATGAGTAAGTATGTAGAAGGGGGTGATTAAATTTTCTTATTTTCTTTCAGATTTTGAGCTCGTCTTGGTCGTACTTCGCTTTGCTAAAGACAATGTACGATTAATCCTACACAATCACCAGCAAGCCTCTAAAACTAATTAGATAACTTTAATTCTGCATTTTCTACGTATAATGTAAGCACCGTAACACCTTTTATCCATACTTACTGGAGAAATTTCTTCTTTATTTGCCCATTTATAAGTCTAGCCTAGGCCTTAGCCTATTTATCGAGAAGGGCTCCATATATTTTACCAGGGACGCCATAATAAACATTGTATTATACAATATAATAAAATATACATAGCGCTAATTATAGCTATTTAACAGTGCTAGCGCATCAAACAGCCAGTTTTGGAGAATGTTTCAATAAAATGTATAGGTAGGTATCACGTGAATAAAATAGTTGTTAAATAAATAGTGAAATAATAAAAAGATATTTAGTTATTTACATATAATTCAGAATATATAGATAACATAAATTTATTTATCACTTAAGTTCAATTTGTGATTTTTTTCCATGAAGCGCTTACCCTATTCTCTTGAACGAAAAATAACCTTCCCAAATGTAAGAAAAACAAAAACAGAACTCGAGTACATTGCCAAAAGTTTTTACAGACCCCGTTTTAGTAAATATTGCTTTAGGAGGCGACTGCGGTATCAATCTCCAAATGTTTGTTTTAAATTTATACAGTTTCGACAAATGAGGTGAGGGTTAACCCTTAATTTGTATGGTAGGTCCCAGGGACTCCACGCGAAACAATTTCTGTTCATATTTTTTATAAATACGCGGATATAATACTGTGCACTCGAGTAGCTTCCGACAGCATCGCGGCCGACGCGGGGGCGAGAGGTCGTGTGCGGGCGCATCACAGGAAGGTGAGTAATTGACGGTCGCGGAGTCCCGTGGACTCCACCATACACTTTATGTTATCAAAAATATTTTTGTTATATTATGTTAATTCGCATATTACCGTTATATTCATTGTTTTAGATTATCAATATGGCTTCTGATAGTCGCCAAATAAGTACTTTAGACGAAAATGCCGCCTCAGTCACAAGTGACTGGCTCGAAAATCTTGAAGATGATGTAGGAGATGAAGTGAGAGATGATGATCTTTCATCAGGCGTCCCAAATGATGTGTTTTCGGATGATGAGGATGCAGATTATATACCTTCAGAACATTATACGGATTCTGAAGAAAGCGCTTCATCTGATGCGAATCTGTGTTCTTGTGGCAAACCAATATGTTTGGCTTGTTCCAAAATGGTTTGCAAGCAATGCACTACACGTGCTAATGACTAAACCATTGCACGTTTTTTTATAGACTTTTTTTTCTTACTAGTTTTATACATTTTGTCAAGAAGACTGTTATGTTAACCTAATTTAGAAGTTAAAAATAGGTTGTTATTTTTTTTTGTTATACTATAAGGTGTACAAAATGACTATGTCATTTTCATGTGATTTTTAAGACAACGTAAAATGTAAGTCTAAGCGTAATGTTAATTAGTATTCCTTATTTTTATATTTTAAAATGATAGTCTATCAACCATAAAAGCTTGCCAAATGCAAATTAAACTTTTGTAACAAA
>LUGF01042732.1:4662-15546 GCA_001625245.1 Calycopis cecrops
TCCCCAGTTCATTTCTAGCAAAAATAAGGGGTTTTCGGAAGTGACCCCCAGTTGAGCCCTTGGGGGTCAGGGGGATCCAATGGGGATCGACCCCAAAAATAACCCCAGTTCATGTCCAGCAAAAATAAGTGGTTTTTGGAAGTGACCCCCAGTTGACCCCTTGGAGGTCAGGGGGGTCCAATGGGGATCGACCCCAAAAATAACCCCAGTTCATGTCCGGCAAAAATAATGGGTTTTTGGAAGTGATCCCCAGTTGACCCCTTGGGCTTGAAATACTAGTAAAAATAATAAGATTAGGTATATTTATATTTCCCGAATTCAATTTTTTAGCTTTGAGTGTAATCTTGTCACATTTATCTCAAGAAACATTTAATACTGTTTCACTTTAAAAATTACTTGAATTACAACTTTACTGTTCTGTCTATGTACGAGGGCGGCTGATAAGTTCGCGGCCTAGAGTATGTATTTAATGAAAGAAAAGTATAGTTTTATATTTTTATTTTTTAATATAATTGCCTTCAAGTGAAATACACTTCTCATATCGCAAATATAATGCCTTTATACCGTTGAAATAATATTCTGAAAATTTCTTTTGAAAATGGCTTAAACAGCCGACTTCATCTTATTATCATCCGAAAATCTTAGCCCCCGTTAATCCTCTTTCAGCTTTGAATAATGTAAACAGTCACTGGGACTCAGATCCAGTCCAGTATATAAAATATAACATATAATGAAACATACTACTAAAATCATGATTTAAATATAAAATAATCCAATCTAACAAATATTATTTAAATGTTGAGAATCACTGACGATTTCTATGAAAAATTAAAATCGGGTAAATTCGAATTATTTTACATTCGGAATTACCCTCTTCGGTCAATTCCGAAAAAACAAAAAATGTTGAGCTAGAATGTTTTAAATCTACTCAGTAGTACACAAAAATGATACTGTATCGTTATAAAAAACAATCAGTTAGATAACTTACCAAATTTCTCATTTATGGAGGTTCGGGTAATTCCGATAATCCAAAAAAGCGCGAAAAAACAGTTGTTGACGAAAATTTCATGTCGCTCATGTGTACTCCTACGTAGTGCCTTGAGATGATGGACGGGGCGAAAGGATTAAATTGGCGACTAGATGAATGCTGCCAGAGCAAAAAGTATTGCTTCGTTCGGGAGAAAACAGCAATATTCGGAATATCCCGATTTTCGGAATTAGCCGAATACACCTTATGCACTTTACTACCTTGTCATAATTTGTATTTTTGAAAATTCTTGAAATTGGTGCCAAACTGCCAATGTTACACTCCAACTTCTTGTCAAGGGCGTAGCTACCGGCGTATCTGCCGTATCAGTTATACGGGGACCCCCAATGTAAATAAACAAAAATTTATTTATATTTAGTGAGAAATCTTTATCCTTCAAAAGGTCCCCCAAACCAATTTTCATACGGGGCCCCGCCAGAGCCACGCCACTTGTTATCCCACATTTGTTACATTATAAGCACTTTACCGGTAGTCAAAAAGTGTGACGGTAGTAAAACAAAATACAAGAAGACATATTTACAAACGTTGGTGAATTCAATCGTTACCTACTTCCCGGTGTATACCGAAGATGCTAAAATTGATCAAAACTTTTGGCCCGTACATGATGTCGATCAGAGATGAAACGTTCCCGAAGTTAAAGGTATAACTCCGAGACGGGCGACAGCGACAGGCGACAGTATTCGCCGGCGACACGCGACTCCACTGCTTTCATGATGGAGATTCATAAAAACCAATGGTGTCGCTGTCGCCCGTCTCGGAATTGTATCTTTAAAGGCCAGCGCAGACGGGGGACTTTTGTCCGCGGACTTTTTTGTCCGCTAAAATAGATCGCTTACAACTGTATGGAGTAACGCAAACGAGGGATTAAAAGTACGCGGTACTTTGCCTACATTTTTCGGTTAGCGGACTAAAATCCGCGGACAAAAATCCCTCATCTGCGCTGGCCTTAAAAACAATTCATTATGTAACTAAAATAGCCTGCACAGACGAGGGAATTTTGTCCGCGGCGGAGAAAAAGGCGCTCCGCGAATAAAAAGTCCCCCGCGGATTTACTGCGTACTCAACGCGGACTAAAGTCCTCCGCATAGATTATACACTTATACTGAGAGAGTCCTCCGTGTGCGTTGCTTCGCCTAGTCATTAGAATTCTATTTCTGTCGGGGACTCCCGACTTTTGTCCGGTCCGCTCTCTGCATGCCTCGGTTACTCGGGGGACTTTTCGTATACTTTTACTCGCGGTACTTTTAATCCCTCATTTGCGTTACTCCATACAGTTGTAAGGGTTCTATTTTAGCGGACAAAAAAGTCCGCGGACTAAAATCCCTCGTCTACGCTGGCCATAATGCTTACCTGCGGAGTGCAATTGATATTTGGATATATGAAATTAATTATTAATGATGTATGAAATTGCAATTGTAAAAAAAAATCTTTACTATTTGAATACTGAGAAATTCAGTTAGAATTAATAAATTTAGAAACGAGTTTTTTGTTATAGTGCAATAATTAGTGGTTATTAATTTTAAAAGAGAATGGTAAAGCGCGGAATATGGAAGTGTAAGTTAAATATTTACTTAAATACTTTGTACAAATTAATATTATTAATAAAAAAAACCGGTCTAAACCTAGCCAGACTTGCCTAGGAAATGTTCCATAGAAGCGAACAATAATAACCGTATAAAACCCTGAAATCGATTTTCGACTAGGGGGCAAACAAGCAGTGCGAGCCATTTTCATGACTACCGACGCCCATACACGTCCGCATAGTTTATACACAGATGCGATGCCCCCCTTCCTATACCCCCAAATCCCCCATCTATGGGCCACCGGTTACTTACACACCGCACGAAACGCGACAGCAAGCTGACACTTTATGCCGGTCTCGTGTAAGCGAGAGGTACCTCCCCGGTCGTGACGGCCCAATTTGGCTACATGCATGCATGTAGCGTGGAACTAGCTCGAACTAATTGTGTTTTGTTGTCATTAAAGTACTTAATCCCATTTTTTTATACAATTTATCCCTTCCTGTTCCAATAGTTAGAGGGGAAAATGGCTCACTTTTGACCACTTTAGAAGTGAATATTATGTCTAAAACTGCTAACTACTTATATTAAAGAATACTCCCTATTTGCTATTTCATCAAGTCCATTTCATGTTTCATCTATTGAGTGCTATCCTTAATACTTATTGTTAAAAAAAAACAGTAACTAGGTACCTATTTCGTAGCGATTCACATTTTTCATGCATTTTCACATTGTAAAAAAACTATTTTAACGGATTTAAATAACGCAATCCCGAAGTATCAGAAGCTTTACCGCAACCATGCGGAAGACCAGCGCTGTTTCATGACAGCAAGAACAGTTGGAACCAATTTGTGGCACACATAAGATTATGTACATTTCAGCATTGTTTAATCTCTTTTCCATGTTATGTAAATTATGTGTATCGCAATAATTCTTAATCTTATTCTTTTTCTTACCATGTGTGCATGGGTCACGGGTGGACTTTTTCAGATTTCAAATTCGGTATCTACCAGTATCTATAGCATCCGTGTAAAATTATTGTTACATATGGGCGGACAAACATCATACGCAAGCCCGGAGTTCGGGGGAGTACGCCCGTTGCTTTCTTTTTGGTATGGCCTTTACGTACGCTGGGTGGCTCAACTGGGTACAGAGTCGGACTCGGCAACTGGGTTACACCTACCGAATAAATCTCTGCAGGGTGCCTTCAGCCGCTATAATTGAAGGGCCCCGGATCTACAAGCAAAAGGATGCTTCCAACAACAAGCTGACCTCGGTCAAAAGGTCAGACTTCTCTTCCTCGGGGACAGTCCGGCTGCTTTTTAACAATTTCTACTACAAAGTTGGAACTACTACCAGGGTTGCTGCTCACCACCATGCTCCAACGGAGCACGCCATGCTGAAGGTCGCAATCCACGCGCCATCTGCTACTTCAGAGGGACGAGTGGAGGAACTCCGACATTGGCTGATGCCGACCGCCACTCGGGGACCAACCATCAAACGGCCGCAGAGGACAGGGAGGACGGCAACGACGCACCGCATCTCCTCTTCCTCTGCGGTCCTACCGCCAATGCATCCGACACTCCCGTTCGGTCGCGGGAGACAGGACGTACGGTAACGACACACCGATACACTTCTCACCCAGCGACCCCTTCTGGCTGCATAGGCCAGAAAACTCCGGCCCCGCAGCCACCTCGGACGCATCCAGAGCGGGCCCATGGTCAACCCCTCTCGGAGTGTCCCCTCCTGGAATCCCTCTTGGCTACACCGTGCCACGGTCAAGACACGGTTACTAAGTCCCCTCAACCCAGGGACAGGAACCGCTTACCCTTAAAGGGGTTTTTGATAGGGTATTTCATAGACTTGTATTCAAAAACCCTATCAAACCGTTAACTCGATCGTCGACTTAGTCTATCTTAAGGGTAACCTTATCAATAGAGTTATTCGTGTAAGCACTAACCCTATTAGAAAACCCTATTGCACAGCTTACCCGTTCATAGGGTTTTGACGACGCGCAAGCAACTTGAACCTCTACGCTCACGAAATTCAATCTCGCACTCTGAGTTCAATCACGCATTTTTATAAAAATTGAAAGAAAACAGCATGCGCGGAACAGAGACAATCATAGGGTAACCTTATCATAGGGTAAGCGCTTAAATATTATCCGCTTATAATTGGGTAAGCGCATCAAAAGTAGTTAACCTTATTCAATAGGGTTTCCACATCGATAGACTTACACTATCGATAGGGTTACCCTATCATTTGGGTAAGACTTCAATAGGGTTACCCTAAAAATAGGCTTAATCAAAAGAAGGGGTTTTCCGGTCCCTGCCTCAACCACGACGAGGTGGAGATCCGTCGAGGGGAAGTACACCCGTTCCTCAGCTACTACCATTTAACCTGTACCAGCTAGATAAACTTACTTTCCACATTCATATTCATTTCCAATATGAAGTTAATACGTCTCCTAAAGGTACTAGGGGTAGGGGTAGGTATATTACTGCGAGTTGCGACTCTACATGCATTTTGAGGGGGTCGAAACGTTGCGTTGGGAAGGAAACGAAGAAGCCCTTTTCTTCTTGACATTTCGACCCTCCAAACCTTCTTTCCTAACTACTGGCCTAAGTTAATGACAAATTCGTGTTATTATTCAGATTGTTTCGTCGTGACGTGGCTGGTAGGAGTACCAGCTCAATATGTACCTACAATAACAGATATAAACATGAATGGCACTTTGCTCAAATACTTCTACGCCGTATGTACCATCTGTTATAACTATTTTACGCCCTTGAGGCCATGCAAAGTAAAACTTCTTTACGCGTTTCAGTTGAGTTGAGTTGAGGAGTAAGTTGAGGAATGCGGGACGAGAGGTTTATTACAAGTGTGATCTGGCGATGCGAACGGAAGTTGAGAAGGAGATATAAGTTAGTGAAGACAGAATGAGTATAGAGTTGTTTCTTATATTATTGTAGGAGAGTAGTGGGCGCGTACATTTTCTCTATCGCTCTCTTTCACAGCCAGTTATGTTTCGTGTATGAAGTTTTACTGCGGTCGTGTGTTCTAAAGCACATACATTTTTTTATTTACTGTGTAGGAGAACTATGTGTGTAGTGCGGAATCCCCGTGGAGGTTGTACAGACGAGTTGCCCTCCAGCCTCCATGAGCCACCGAAACACTGCACGAAACGCGATAGTATACATACATACACATGCCAAGTGGAAGTAGAACAAGTCTGACAGATCAGAGGTGACAGCAGATGCACAAGTCTTTACTGATAATCCGCAGCTCTATACCTACGGTGATATACTTGTCACTAAGTCGTGGTCGTAATGTCAGACATCCCTCTCTCTTGTCATCTGTACCTAACCATAGACATCATCTATGGTATGAATATTCAGTGTACAGTGCCACAAACTTATCTGACCCAGTGGCCAAGACTGGAACTAAAGCCGTCATTTTGAAATGACAATCTGTTGTCAGTTTTAATAGTGGAGCGAAAACTCGTTTACCCTAAAGGGATGGGAGAAACATATTTTGAAAGTCTTTTCTTTTATGCAAGAAGAGAAACGTCTTCAATCTCCATTAATCCCTACTAATATTATAAATGCGAATGTAAGTTTGTTTGTTACCCTTTCACGCGAAAACTGCTCAACCGATCATCATGAAATTTTGTACACATGTTCTTGGAGGTATTAGAAGTAACATAGGATAGCTTTTATCCCGAAAAAATGTTCCTGAGGGATGCCATGGAATGATTTTCCACGATATCGAAATTTACGCGGGCGAAGCCGCGGGGCGCAGCTAGTAAATTATAAAGTAAAATTGTTGACTGTTTGTAAATTTGATTTTTTACACGACCATAATTACAACATTAAAATATAATGAGGCATACGCCCATAGCCATTGGCTTAGATGTAATGCAGATGCGTTGCCCTGTTTTTCTTTTCTTTTTTTTTATAGCATAAGGGGGCAAACGAGCAATCAGAGCCTTTATATGACTACCGACGCCCATGGACATTCGCATGATTGTTACGCAGATGCGTTGCCCTCCTATCATCCCCCCGCCAATGGGTCACCGGCTACTCGCATACCGCACGAAACGCGACAGCGACGTTGTCACTTTACGCTGATATCAAGTGAGCTAGAGACACTTCCCCGGTCGTGCCGGCCCAGTTCCGTTGCATAGAAGATGTCATGCACCATGCATGGCACTACATCCTCCTATGCAGCATAGCACTACCTCTTCCTATTTTCCTCTCACTTGAAGTGGTCACCTGCTACTTACACTGTACATACCGCACGAAGTTGTCACTTTACGTCAGTATCCTGTAGAAGAGAGTGAACTTCTAGAAGTTCAGACGACTATAATTGATATGTGAACCTGAGTAAAAATGATCGAATGTTTTCAGGATACTGCCTTAGATTCAATATATTCAAACGTCATTGCGTCCCCTGTATCAGCGCTCACAGCACTTGGAAACTTGGCTTACGGAGCATCGGACGAAACGTTACGCGAACTGTACGACGCTATTGGCATTGGCTCAGACCAGGTACGTAACGATGAGGCAGTCCGAATTCCGGCTACGTTAACTACAGTAGAGTATAGGTAGTCTTCTCATAGCCGGGAGGCTGTGAGGTTTACGGGCCTCGAGGCTAGCCTCATGCCCGGGCTAAGCTCGCGAGGTGGAGTACCCCCTCGGTGGTGGGGTCCTGCATTGTGAAATGCAGTTTTCGATCTGCTTAAGATGAGCCGAATAAAATCGGCTATATGTAGCCTACTCTACAAGACAGTCACTGAGACTGTTGGGTGTGATGAGTAGTGCTTGAGGTGTGTTTAGTGCTTGTAAATGGGTGTGCATGTGTTACCTTAGTCCTTCAAGCCAGACTCGGTTGCCCTATGGTAGTTGAATGAGCGGTGGTAGTAAAATCCCGGGCTAAGAGCTCTCGCGGGTACGCACGGCCGTCCGGAGGTCGCGCATGAAGAGGCGCGAAGCCATGCAGGTGAGCGTGTGGTCCGTTGTCCGCCTTGTCAAACATGGCGGACGACAACCGGGCCACGAACTCTCAGTAGAGTAACTATACCGCTCGAGGCCCGTGGTAAATTATTCGGATGGGCCCCCCAACATAAAGGAAGCTTTTTTTATAGTTGGGATTCTCCTCTGACCGAGGCCCCTCCCGGCAGGGCCCGGTGGCATTTTACCGACTTGCCCCTTGTAGTTACGCCACTGGGCAACTAACTATACAGGGACTAGCTTCGCAACAATGACTGTAGTGACCAACTGTGCGCCGACGCAAGTTTATTCTTAGGGTCAATTCACACCAAAAGCGCGGCGAAGGGCAGCGAAGCAGAGCGCAGTTTATGTGTCATATATATTAACTTTATAATAATCACTATAATACTTCTTATCGCATGAGAAACTCGAACGAGACGAGCGGATTCCCGCGACTACGCGAGAAATCGCGAGAATTCGATAGTAAGTACTATCGTAATGAAAATAAAGTTGAAATTCATATGACACATAAACTGCGCTCTGCTTCGCTGCCCTTCGCCGCGCTTTTGGTGTGAATTGACCCTTAATCCCTTGAACTTTAGACAGGTCATTCAGGAGCAAGTGCGGGACGGGCGACAACCGCAAGCTACAACTACACGCTGCTAGCGACATCACTGGTTTCTACGAATATAGCGGCGGGTACGATTTCAGACACATGATCCGAAGTCGGACATGCTAGCGTGCTCCTTTGGAGTACTGGGGCTAAGGGTCAGGATGGGAACCCGACCCCATTCCAGGGGTCCAAGTCGTAGTAGGTTTTCAGAGGCAGTCGGACAGTCTGGAAATCTGGAGGGACCCTGTTGCTTACAGATCCAGGACCCTCCAATTATAGCTGCTGAGGGAACCCGCAGGGGTTTAGTCTGTATTACACTAAGTTAACTTATCACTAACATTTTGTAGATTCTTTACGGGTTTTAACACGATGAGTTAACCTGTGATTGTGTTAAAACTCGTAAAGTTTACATTAAGTGTCGAGTGCGATATAGGTCTAGGGCCCACCCGGGCTCCTAGATATACGCAAATGTATTTCCCTGAATAAAGGAAAAAATAAAAATAAAGAGTAATAGAAGCGGACGAAAGGCAACAATAATGTATGTATGTACATGATCACTCAAAGATCTATCTTTCTTAATATTCTATCGCTGTATATACTCGTGACAGTAGGTTTTATCAATACTCAACGGCCTGAAACAAACCATCATCCGTCATACATCTCAGACAAAATAAATACTTTTTATTTGGTCCGAGCTATACCTGCATATAATAAAACAGTAAAATCCGTGAGTCTGTACATTGAATGTATTTACGCTGGATAATTGAGGGCGATGTTAAAATAGTATTAGAATTCTTTTCAATAAAGGCGTACACGAAGCACCTTTTTGATTCATGGCTTACGTTTCATTTACATGGTCCATACCTCCAGCAATCCGCAATATAATATATAGATAGAATATAAAGAAAGTACATATTAGAATTCTTTTCAATGTTTTTTTAAATTTTATGTCTGTATATTTGTCTGTGTGTCCAGACTAATCTCCGAAATTTCTGGATGGAAATTCAGCAATTACACTTCACCCGACGTATTTGAAAATTTGAAAGAAGCAAACAAAAAAAAATCACTTTGATTACAATAGAACCACTACATACTTTAACAACATAATTATTTTGATTACAGATAGGCAAATTTTACGAGGACATTTTTAATGATTTGAAACCTATGTACTGGTTAAATCTTTGTATAGCCAGTAAAATATTTGTAAGTAGAGAACATAATAACCACGTGGCGGATGCCTTCTCAGAGATGTGTCACAAAACTTTCAAAACAAATATCGAGTTTGTAGATTTCGACAATCGGAATGCAGTGGCTGAAGAAATTAACGAGTGGGTGGGTAAATACATACCGTCCTAATTTTTTTTTACATACGTTTTGGAGATTCTTTATTGCGCTCTACTGACAGAGAGAGATATAAGAGCGAAATAGAGAAAGACAGAAACAGAGGTGTTGTCCCGCACCTCAGGCCAACCATGCCGTTAGGAGAGTGCAACGGGTGTGTGAGGATAATCTTTATATATAGATATACTTACCTTTGTGTGTGTGTGTATGTCACTGTACTCATCCTAAACGACTGAACCGATTTGATTGATTTTTTTGTATGCGTTCAGGAGGTGACCTGGATAAGTTAGATTCACAAATCAGCTCGGCAGACGGCGCTGCAGTCGGCATATCAAATATACAATTTTGTGGGGTATTATAATAACGGGTTGACAATTCGGCCACATTATTACACGTTACCATGACAACATATTTTAATGACAAGACGTCTGTCGGGCAGCTAATATCTTATGAAAACACCTAATCATCCCACTCTTTTGCCCCCTTTCCTTGTAAAAGGCGTACACGAAGCACCACTTGATTCATGGCTTCCATTTCACAGAACTATCATTACAACATTTGAAACGTAGTCTGCACCTCCAGCAATCCGCAATATTCGTAAATAAGAGGTAGTAGGCCGAATTGGGCTGGCACGATCGGGGAGGTACCTCTCGCTTACACGAAACCGGCTTAAAGTGACAGTGCTATCGCGTTTCGTGTTGTGTGTAAGTAGCCGGTGGGCCATGGAGGAGAGGTAGTGCCATGCTGAATGCATGTACACATGTGGCACACCAGGTGTGGTGCTTCTATGTAAGTAGCCGGTTGCCCGTGGAGGTGGGAAGGAGGACGCAGCTGTTTATCTCTGTGCAGATGTCTGTAGGCGTCAGTAGTTACGACTGCTCATTTGTCCCCTTATACCATATATAAATGCGAATTAGAATTACATTAAGTGTGAAACATATGTTTTGATGTTAATGTTATAAATAGACATCGGATCATATTATGCACTATCAAAACGCCGAAATATGCATGCAAATATGCACTAAACAAGGTCGAAATATGAACTAAAAAGGCGAAATATGAGCAAAATATGCACAATCAATAAGAGAATTTATATTTATTTTCACATTAACACGTATTACATATATACATATGTATTAATATTAGCTGCATATATTTGATATACAGTGTGGCGCTACAATGGCGACATTAATTAACATATGGGTAGGGCTAGTGCCAAGTAATCATATAAATTTTGAAAATTTTAAATTATTCGTAAATTGAGAAAAATGATTTTTCAAACAAATTAAATAATATAAAAGTAATATTAAAAGGGATCACCCTTGCAAAAATTCGTTAGTGAAAATACTTACGTGAGAGAGCTGATAACCG
>LUGF01042732.1:17377-27591 GCA_001625245.1 Calycopis cecrops
AAAAATTCCAATGCTAATTTAAGTCGAAAATCGACTGTTTTTTTTCCATTTTTCTAACATATTTCAAAAACTAGTACATTGATATTACTGTTTTTATTACTGCACTAAAACTTAAGGTTATTACCTACAAATTGACATCAAAGTCATTGTGCTCAGTAGAATAATTTGAGAGCTAGCGTTGTTTGTAAATGCCCCTTCAAAAGGGTCATGTGTAGAGCCTCGTATAAGCGCTATTAAAGGATTAAATAAAAATACAATACCGCTTTCAAGAAACTTTTAGTGCATAGGTAGAAGATACCCAAGATTTTTATATTTTTTAAGAAACACATTTAGCCAAATCACGGAGGAATTACCAGTGAGCTACCGAAGGCACATGTGACGTATAACGAGGCTCTATACATAACCCTTGTGAAGGGTCATTTTCAAACAGCGCTAGCTCTCAAGTTATTCTACTGAGATTAATAATTTTGATGTCAATTTGTAGGTACCTTGTACCTTAAGTTTTAGTGCAGTAATAAAAACAGTGATATCAATGTACTAGTTTTTGAAATATGTTAGAAAAATGGAAAAAAAACAGTCGATTTTCGACTTAAATTAGCATTGGAATTTTTTTTAAGATACTTTAAAGTTAAATCTTTCCTGATGTTTATTTTTATTTGAAAGATGTTACTTTTATCTTTTTAACAAATTTTTTTTACATCTTTAGGACATTTTTGTCCATAGTTATCGGCCTTTTTTTGCAGAGGTATCGACAAAAATCGAAAAAAATTAAAATGGCGGCCATTCTGACAGGAGTGGGGGTAGACCCCCACAAATGTATGTTTTTGTCGATGAAATTAGATATATTTTGTAACCTCAAATTATCGCTAGGTCGAGACCGGACACACTGTATATACATATTATACAGTATGTAACAAAAACCCTGTTGTTCCCTTTAAAGGAACGTACATATACTTATAGATATATCAATAGTGAAAATAATAATTCGATAACATCAAGTATTGGGCAATCATCAATTAAAATCAAAACATTGATAACTTTCGATACCACAAAAAAATGTTTATCACCCCTAGTTTCTATGTAAACAAAGCGGCTCTTTTGACCGATCGGGCCGCGGGCGGCATATTATGTCAAAGGACCCCGCGAGCCGCTCGAAGCTTTGAGACGTGCCGACACCTGTGTAATTGCAATATTATTTGCATTTAGTTTCTAGCGAACCTACAGACCGGAAGGTTTATTATAGATTGTTTAAATTATCGTGAGTAATTTGTGGTGTTGTGACTTGTGAGTGATTTGTGGTGTTGTGATTTGTGAGTTATGTCGTATTCGAATGAGGAATATTTTAATATATTGATGTGTCTCGGGAGAACGAACTGCAATTATGCAGAGGCACGCAGGCTGTACGAGGAGGTGTATGCTGTGCCACAGAACTTGTTGTTGCCATCGACTATGGCATTCTAACGTCTGCACATACGAACGTACAACACTGGCAGTGTGCACGGCCGCGAGTCTCATTCAGCTGACGCTGGACGACCCCGACTCCGCGACGACAGCATTGAAGAGCAAGTCTTGGAGATGATGCGTGTAGATCCCACTCGAAGTACACGCTCAGTGGGACGTGAAGTCGGTGTAAACCACATGCGCGTATGGAGGGTCTTAAGAGATGATGGCCAGTGCAATACCTTCTGCCATCCGACTACGAGCATCGAATGGAGTACGGCAGGTGGCTTTTAGACAGGGTCCGATAAGACAGCGACTTCCGTGTACTGTTCACTGACGAATGTTCATTTGAAAGGACGGGTGTTTTTAATGCCCACAATGAACATGTATGGTCGACTGTGAACCCGCATGCTATACGACCCAGTTCTTTTCAGCACCGCTGGCGGGTTAATGTTTGGGCCGGAATTGTCGGTAACAAGATTATCGGACCTTTTTTCCTCGACCAAATAATGAGAGTCAGCAATTATCTCCAGTTCCTGCAACACGAACTGACTGAAGAATTAGACGAGTTGCCTCTCGTTCTTATTCGTCGCATGTGGTTTCAACATGACGGTGCACCATCACACTTTTCCCGCCCTGTAAGGGACTATTTGAACGCGGAGTACGGAGAACGCTGGATTGGCCGTGGTGGACCAATAAATTGGCCTGCGCGATTACCCGACCTGACTCCGTTAGACTTTTTCTTATGGGGAATAATAAAGCAATCGGTATTTCGGAAAAGTTGTGAGTCGGTATCCGAAATGCGATTGCGGTTTCGAGCAGCATTTGACGAACTTAAATCGAATACATCGGTGCTAGAGCGCGTACGCACCAATATTTTAAAAAGATGTGAAAAGTGCGTAGAATTAGAAGGCGGACATATCGAACAGAATTTACGCAACCGTCAAGTGGATGGAATTATAACATAGTACTTAATTCATAAGTTTTACATAGGTGGAAAGTTACATGAAATCAAAAATTTGATAACGATTCACGTAAAATACATGCTACGCTAATCGTCACGTGTCAAGGTCATGAGTCGGCAGCGCGGCGCCGCGTGCGCCGCCGGATTGGCGGGGCGCCGTTAGTCAAAGGCTTGAAGAAATATTACCGCGAGGTACGCAACCTTTTTTAACAATAATTTTGTAGTGAATTAATATTTATTTTATAATTTTAAGATGAACAATTGAATTAAATGAGATGAACTATATATACACTTGTATATCGATTCTGATCATACTCTTAAAAGGAACAACAGGGTTTTTGTTACATAGTGTATATATATTATGTATTGTAGTTTCGCTAGCCGCTAATCTGTAGACTGTTCAGGGGCGTAGTCAATATGCTAGCGGTATTACCTAAAAATCTGTAAATATCCTAAGCAACCCTTGACTATTACTGCCTAAATATTCTGTCCCAGCTGGGTGAAATATTAAAAGATGAGAATACTTTTATATGTTTATTTAGAAACTAATATTATATAAGATACATTTGTTTCAATTATTAAATCTAAAACCTAGCTAAGAGAGTTCGTCATTCTTTCAACCTGTCTCCGTTTATACAGAATCTTTTAGAATAATCTTTTTTCTGAGAAGAAGAAAAATATAAGTTCTATATTTCAAATTCAAACTTATATTTTACTAATAAAAATATATCAAACGCAGAGGTTTCATTTGATATGAGTATAGAGTTTCCTCTATACTACGTTATCCCCTCTCTTCCTAAAAGTTTTGGATAACCCTAGAAAAAACTATACAAACCAACAAGCGACGTTTACCTACCTCACAGGGGAACATTGCTGTAGACAGGTATACAAATCTTTCTTAAGGTGAAACAGTCTGACTTCAGTATTCAGTATCAAATTTCCATAAAATTTATTTCCAAGATTCAAAGTGGAAATTTTTACACCTTACTAAAATCAAACTCTCCATAGCAAAAACCCTGTAAAAGCTATGGCGATTTGTTTACGCAAACAATTTAAAAAAAATATTTACTCTACCTCCCTAGCGTAATAAACTACAAGTTATACATTGTTCAAAAAAAACTACCTCTTTTTCCAGATATATCCTTATAATTTTCCAGAAACTTTCATCTCGTTCGTAATATTAGTCCTAAAAAATGGAATTACATTTATAATCAGCCTTGCATATAATCGTAATTATTCAATTAATTCAATTCAAGCTGAATACAAAGTCATAGTTGCATCCACCGTGATTACATCAATTGAATAATCAAAGGCCATAAAAAAATAAAACAAACTCTCACCATTTTAAAGTAATTCCAGTTTTGACTACGACATGCATATTTCAATGAGGATAATGCTATAATAATATCAACATTGCCATTCATTCCTTTGCCACTACTCAGTTGAAGTATCGTCTGCCTTCACCCTGTGACCCTACCAACTTAGAAAATCGAGCTATTTTGTCAAAACGTACAGCCCCACAGATATTATATCTATAGTGAGTTTGATAGCCGTTTCCCTCCGTTCAGTCAGAGTCCGAGTCCATCAGAATCTGACCCTAACTTCATCAGCCCTACCGATATCCAATATCGTAAATCAATCATCATTCCTCAGACATTCATTTGCTAGCTAAACTTAATTAATCAACCTCCAGCATTCTTATCACGGCTAAATTGAACCATCAACTAACTTTCCCACGACCTGAAGTAACTTGGAAAATTCAAACCAGACTGACAAAATCGCCGAGTCCACACATGCTATGCATTTTGTGTGTTTGTAGTTTTTCTTTCCCTCGCTCATTCAGAACTTGAGTTCATTAGAATCTGAATCCAAACACTAACCCCACTATCAGGCATCTCACAAACGTCTATCCAGGTAGGCTCCATGCATCTTGTTGTAGCTCATGCAGTCCGCATGATCATCAATGCGTGCATACTCACGCGCGATTTTCCTCAGTGCATGAAAAAGGTACACAGTTATAGATTCACCCTTATATCTTAAATATTCTTGTATATATCTAACTATTAACTACCACATATATACAGCTATAGATCCACCCTTATATCTTAAATGTTATTGTATATATTTAACTATTAACTACCACATATACATATACATATGAAATTTAGTATTCAATATATGAACATCGCTACTAACATATATACACATATATATCTATGTCACATTATTTTTATGTCATTACTATCACATTATCACACCTGTTAGATTATCATGGAAATAGTTACTAAATTCTCATTCACTAACTTCTCGTGAAGAATTTTTTCATTCTATTTACGTGGACTATATCTATAAATCTACTATTCAACTTTCTAATTGAATAATTTACGTCGGAAATACGTCTGACTACTCTAAATGGACCCCTATACATTCGTGACAATTTGACGTTCACTCCCGTTGGCCTCCTTGGGGTGTACACCATTACCAACTCCCCTGGTTCGAACCTAATACCTTTCGATTTCCTATCATACAATCTGTTTTGCCTATTTTGTGCGTTTTGGATATTTTGTACCGCCCTAATCACATCATTCCTATACATTAATGCTCTTTCATCCGAATCATCTACTATGTGACTAATATTTACGTTAACCAGTAGGTCCGACTGACAACCTGGGTCCCTTCCAAACATCAAATAATATGGAGAGAATTTTGTCGTCGCTTGTATACCGGTATTGTATGCATGTACTGCTAACGATAAATATGAACACCAATCCCTTTGAGTGTTAGATACATACATGGCTAATGTCTGTTGTAATGTTCGATTAAACCTTTCCACCAAGCCCGACGTCTGTGGGTGAAAAGCTGTCGAATGACAAGACTTGGCCCCAAAAAAGACTTGGCCTCAAAATTAATAATCGTATTTCGCACCAATTCTGACCTGAAGACTGAACCCCTATCAGAGATAATTTCCTTGACCACTCCTAATCTACAAAATATTTCCTGGATTAAGAAATCTCTAATCTCCTCTGCGCGTACCCTTGGCACCGCCCTACACGTCGCATATTTCGATACATATTCCAGACAAACAATAATATACCGATTTCCCTTGGTGGATTTCCTTAATGGCCCTAAAATGTCTATGCCTACCTTTTCTAATAGCCCTGTCACTCGAACAGGCTGTAGTTCGTTCCTTCCGATTCTCTTTTTACGCTCTTGACATCGTATACAACTTTTCACGTAACTTTCTATTAGCCTTTCCGCATTTTCCATGAAATAACGTTCACGAAATTTCCCAATTGTTTTAGCCATTCCTCCATGACCACCTGTCCATGCTTGATCATGTAATTCCTCCATGACCTTACCAAATAACTTTTTCGGCAAAACTAATAAATATTTCGTCCGCCCTCTTTTTAATACTTTCCGGTATAGAATGCCTCCCTGTGTACAAAATCCTTTATACGTCTCTTGTCTACTACTCTGGACCGCTTGCAACCATCTAGTACAGAATGCATCTTCCATTTGAGTATCCTGTACTTCCACCCTTTCAATCCTATACAATTCCATCCCATCTTGAATACCTTCGCCCTTATTATGACCTAAAGCTAACGGATTTCTACTTAAAAAGTCAGCTATTGTATTCTTCTTCCCCGAGCAGTGAACTATATCGAATTCCCATTCCTGTAGACTTAATGACCATCGTGCTAATCTACCGTTGGCGTCCCTTTTCTCAAATAACCAACAGAAAGCCTTATGATCGGTTACCACCTGGAATCTCATTCCCCACAAGTAATGTATAAAATAATTTAAAGCCCAGACTACTCCTAGGCATTCCCGCTCTGTCGTAGAATATCTTGTTTCTGCCTCTGACAATTTTCGTGACGCGTAGGCCACCGGAAGCATAACGTCTCCTTGTCTTTGAGTTAAACACGCACCGAGGGCTACATTCGAGGCATCTACGTATAACCTAGTTACTACCGAAGGATTATTACTAAAATGTATCAATATCGGTAAACTACACATCTTACTCTTTAATGTGTTGAATGCTACCTCCTCTCGTTCCGACCAGGTAAATTTAACATTCTTTTTCGTCAGCGCGGTGAGAGGTGCTACTTCAAATGCGAAATTATCTATAAACTTTCTATAATATGAAAACAATCCTAGCACTTTTCGTAATTCCTTGACCGATTTTGGTGAAACAAGTTGATTAATACTATCTACTTTCTTGGGGTCTGGCAATATTCCCCGACCTGATATCTTGTGCCCTAAGACTGTAATTTCCCTATATCCAAAGTGACATTTATTAGGCTTCAGTGTAAGATTTGCCCTTCTTAATCTTTTCAATACCTCTTCAAGGGCGTTACGAAATTCACCGAAGGTTTTACCCCATACTACTATGTTGTCGATATATCTGACAGCGTTCTTATACTTCAATTCCCCCAACACTAAATCCATGGCGCGTTGAAAAATCGATTGACTAATCTTTAACCCGAAAGGTAATACATTAAATTCATATAATCCCGACGGTGTGACGAACGCTGTCTTGTGCCGCTGGTCTTCGGAAATGATTAATTGCCAGTAACCAGAACTTAAATCGACGTCAGCGAAATATTCTGCCCCTGACAAATAATTTAACAAGTCCTCAATCCTTGGGATCGGATAAGAGTCATTCACTACCTTTTTATTCAACTTGCGATAATCAATACAAATCCGCCATTGGTTTTCGTCCTTTCTAACTAAAACTACTGGAGAAGAAAAGGCACTATTCGATTTCCTAATTACGTCATTCGCCAGCATCTCCTGGACTTGGTTTTGCATAATTTCATGCTGTTTTGCCGACAAACGATATGGCAAAGATTGAACTGGTATTCCATCACTTAACTGAATGTTAATATTTACTAAATCGCATCTACCTAATTGATTATTCTTAAATGCGAACCTATCTTTATATTCGCTTAATAAATCTTGCAATAGCATTACCTCGTCACATGCCAAATTATTATCTATTTGATACGCGCTTACGGCCTCAGTTTGGCATAAATATTTCGATTGTTGAAAGGACATATTATTGAAATACATATAATCCTCCTTTGATATCGTTTTAAAATGATTATGGTTGTCAGACGATTTTTTTTCATTTTTGATAGGGGTTGTCAAACTTTGACTTTGTATTTGCGTCTTAAATTGTGTTGTATTTATTTTATTCTCCATATACAATGTTAATCATACATTTACCAAAATCTATAAGTGTTCTATATTTATATAGCATATCCTGTCCGAAAATAATATGCATATTCAAATCCTCGATGACATAAAATAACATCTCGTACCCTAACTTATTTATATAAGAACGAATAATTGCCTGACCGCTTATTTTCAGAAAATCACCATTAATAGCTCTAGCGGCGAATTGTCCAGATTTTTCTATTGATATACCTAAATTACAACATAATTCTTTCGATATGCACGACATGGTAGCGCCCGAGTCCAGCAAGGCGTTCATGTCCCTATTACACATATTTACAGTTATTATCGGCGCTACGCTACGTACCGTAATCTGCTTCTCTTGAACCAGAGGGTGTGGGGGGCTTGGGGCGGGGCGCACGTCGGGCCTGCGCCCTATTCCCGACGTCCCTGCACATTTGGGTGGTAATAGCCACCACGGTCACCGGTTGGTGGTCCACCCGATGGCTGCTGTTGTCCCGTCCCCCGTCTGAGGTCATACGAACGTTGGGTCCGGATAAATGGTGGTCTATCGGACGTGGTGGGCTTAACACCTTGATTACCCAGTCTATCCCCGCTGCCTATTCTACTGGAGGATGGCTGTCGACTATCCCTATCATTTGTAGGGCCCAGTCCACATGGATGGTCGCTTAAAGCCCCATCATGTAGCTCCATATTTTTTACGGTGGGTTCTGCGTATATCCGCTCATATTGGGCTATTGTGTCCTTGAGGTCTGCCCGGGATCGATATACGTTGTGATCTAGGCGTATCCGATATCTATGCTGTATACTTCGTAGAAATTGTGTTATGAACGTTATATCGTCCGTGATCCCCGCTTTATTGGCCACTTCTGCTAGCTTATAGAAATACGTGCTTATATTTTCTTCATTTTGTCGCAAGTTAAAAAACTGATAATGGTAGTCGATGTTGGCATCGAATACAGCCTTCAATTTATCAGCCGCCTCAGTAAAGTTATTACACTGGTTTTTTGTACTGCGGTAAAATGCCGCCGCCCCGTCTCTCAAATATATTGAGATCGCAATTATCTTCTTTTCCTCTGTCCATCCTTTGAGGATAGATAATTGGTTGAATGTATCTAGGAAGTCCGTTATGCTTTCACCGAACCTTCCTGTGAATGGCTCCATTGTATAGAGTTTAAAGAGTAACCACTTAGCTTTTATTTGTCTCTGCTTTCGGAGATTGTAGCTCTCTTCCCTCCTCCTCTTCGAGATTTTGTGCTGAATTGTTATGCTTTTACTTCCGTCTCGCCTCGGGCCTTGGGCGCCTCCACCATTTGTAGTATCGCTAGCCGCTAATCTGTAGACAGACTGTTCAGGGGCGTAGTCAATATGCTAGCGGTATTACCTAAAAATCTGTAAAAATCCTAAGCGACCCTAGACTATTACTGCCTAAATATTCTGTCCCAGCTGGGTGAAATATTAAAAGATGAGAATACTTTTATATGTTTATTTAGAAACTAATATTATATAAGATACATTTGTTTCAATTATTAAATCTAAAACCTAGCTAAGAGAGTTCGTCATTCTTTCAACCTGTCTCCGTTTATACAGAATCTTTTAGAATAATCTTTTTTCTGACAAGAAGAAAAATATAAGTTCTATATTTCAAATTCGAACTTATATTTTTCTAATAAAAATATATCAAACGCAGAGGTTTCATTTGATATGAGTATAGAGTTTCCTCTATACTACAGTATATATATGTTTAAACAGGTTGGTCCAAACGGTTACGTCCAAAAATTTTTTTTGGATTGCTGACATCTGGATGTACTCGGAAATACCCCACGTATGTTAAGCGATTTTTGTAGTTTACGAGATATGATTTTTTTTTCATAATATTTTAAAATTTCCAACCTATTTTTTTTTGTGTCTTAGTCCTTATTAGTTGTACTTTCACGTGTAAAATAACTAGCTTCCAACTATTGATAAAAGATATTGAAAATTTTGATGGAAAATAAATAATTTGCGTTTCAGCTGTATATATATATATATATACAGCGTGGCGCTACAATGGCGACATTAATTTAACATACGGGTGGGATAGTGCCCAGTAATCATATAAATTTTGAAATTTTTAAATAATTCGTAAATTGAGAGAAATGATTTTTCAAACAAACTAAATAATAAAAAAGTAACATTAAAACGGATCACCCTTGCAAAATTTGATAATGAAATTACTTACGTGAGACAGCTGACACCGCTCTCGATAGGTACGCGCGCCGCGACGGGGCAATATCAAACGAACCTCGCCACCACGGCAACGCGGCAATATCAAACGAATCCGAGCCACTATACATATCACTTCACACCTTTTATTTTACAACTTATTTATTTAAATTTTCTTATTTTCTATGATACCGCCGTGATCGCGAATACAAACAGCTAAACGGCGTCTCATGTTGTCCCGCACATTTGAAAATAAATTGTCACTCAAAGCCCTTTCCCTTAATTTTTCGAACGCACTTATTATTCGATGACGTAATTGTTCCACCGAATCCAGGTTTTGCGCGTACACATCGTCTTTGATACACCCCCAGAAAAAAAAAATCGAGTGGCGTGAGGTCACACACCG
>LUGF01042732.1:36197-49930 GCA_001625245.1 Calycopis cecrops
CAATTTACATTGCCGTCACTTCACGTCGATATTAAGTGAGAGAGAGGTACTTCCCCGGTCGCGCCGGCCCAGTTCGGCTACACACTAAATTGTGTGCAGCGTGGCGCTACCTCTTCACCACGTTTCGTGTGTGCAGTTTTACTTCAGTCGTGTCTAAAGCACACACATTTTTTTTAATAGTATAAGGTGGCAAACGAGCAGTTGGACCATTTTCATGACTTTCGACGCCCATAGACATCCGCATAGAGGTTACACATGCGTTGCCCTCCTTCCTCCTACCACGTTTGATGTAAATGGTTGCGTTTTCGCCAGTTTAATGATATATCTCAAACTATTTCGATATAAAGTCATTACTCCACAGCTAATAAGAAAAACATTGGAGGAAAAAGAGCTGAATTTCCTGGTGGTAGTGCCGTACCGTGGGCTTGGGTCAAGCAGTAACTTGCGCAAAATGTTAAAAACATTAAGATCAAATCCGGAATTGTTGCAATCGGCCGTGTCGCAGATGACGAATAAAAAGATACGCCTCGAGATGCCGCTCTTCGCTTTTGAATCGGAGATAGACCTGAAAAAAATTCTAAGAAAGGTATATTATAATTTAAATCTGTGTATCCAAATTATAGGATACATTTGGAACAATCCCTCCTCGAATGTCAACCGATGTGTACGCGTTTGATATACGCTCCGGGATAAATATAATTATTTAGTGGATATTGTGATAGTTTCGTAATAATTTAGTGATAAATCGCCAGGTAATAGTGTAAGCTACGGTTGCTGTAAGTTTTTTATCATTTTTATTCGTAATTATCAAGATACTAGCTTATGCCCGCGGCTTCGCCCGCGTGGATTTCGGACTTCAAAAATTATTCAAAATTTTAACTTATTATGTTATTCTGATATGAAAGCTATATTACTGTAAAGTTTCATGAAAATCCGTTCAGTAGTTTTTGTGTGAAAGAGTAACAAATATTCTCACAAACTTTCGCCTTTATAATATTAGTAGGATAAATTGGTAAGTGTTAACTTTTCTTTTTACTATTTCTAACGTAGGTAGTAGGAAAAAGGATTAACTCGAGCGCTCGGCGCTCGCTTTTAATTTACAGGGTCTGTCGGTATGGGTAGATAATCCGTTAACTAGGGTTAGCCCTGATGTCAAGCTATAAAAAAATATACTTTTTATGTTAGGGTTGGAAAAACTGTGAAAATTATGAATATTTTTGTGTTTTATCGATACACTTTTACCGCGACTAGTAATTTGCTCATAACTTTTACAAATTAAGTTATTTTTGTGTAATTTTTTTTTAATTTACTCAGAATTGCTTGCACTATCTAATAAAATTACGATTTTAGATATAAAATTTTAAAAACCTGTAAAATTTTGCATTAAAACCTTTTTTCATATTTATTTGTTACTTTTTGTCAAGTTGTAACTATTCATAGTGAAAAAATAATGTACTACACCATAATTGCTCATAGTTTTCAAAACTTCTTCAGTTTGTCTAGTTTCTAAAAGATATAATAGAAGTAGTGTTTGATAAGCAAAATTTCTTCGTAGGAGCGAAAAAGCCTATCACGGTCCGAAAGTTGATTTTTCCTGTAATGTAGTCCCGACAGCAATGTCCCGATTTAGGCAGCTTTACTAATTTATATCATTTACACAATAAAAAAATACTATTGTTTAATGTAATGTAGCAAATAGCACTGTTCAAAATTATAAAATTAATTAAAATTGAAGACTTTCAACTAAGTACATACCAGTTATCGCTAGGTCAAAAACTCAGATAATTATGGTGTAATCGTATGGTGTGTCACCTTTTTAGAACATATTATACAAACTGAAGAAAGAGCTAAAAGAAACTTTTACGCCTTTACTAACATATCGACGTCTACATGGGGATGAGGATACTACATATACAACATCATCATTTAAGACCCTAAAAGTTATATATAATATGACTTATCAAGGAACCATATTATGCTACGGATCTCCAGTGGGGGCAGACAGGGCTACTATAGGCGCAGCCCGACGACAACTACTACAAAGTCAAAGACTGGCATTAATATTTTTATGTAAAGCTTACCACACTGTTCTATTCTATCCCTGATTTATGCGAAGTGGAAGGAATGATGTACTCAGGGCGCAAAACAGAAAGAACTTTGTCTGCGGTTACGCAGAGCTATTAAACTTAAATTAGTGCAATTACCTTGTGTCTCCGGGGTCCGGCTTAATATATATCACATTAACCTATAAAACTTATGGCCATAAATTTCAAGCGTGTAATGAGATATACTTAGCCTTCCGTGAAGCTGCAATCCGCCGAAAGATGAATCTTCTTAGGCAAGCCTCTCAACAATGGGTCTCAATTGTCCAATTATTCACAGTTACAAACACACATAAGTTCAAATATTAGTCCAAACAATTAATTTACACTCCCGATAATATTAACAGGGGAAACAACACGTAAATTATATTAAGCATCACAACTCAAATCTAAATGCGAATTAGGCGTCTGCAATTAACAATGACGCGACTGATCTCCGGCAACAAACAATATTCGAAAAGCAATAATCGTAATGGCGTCTCGCTAGTGTCCGCGAAGCTACTAGAAAAACTCCACGCGTCGCAAGCGCGTCACCGGTGACCGAGCGACCTCACGCGGCCCACACAGGTATTACAATATTAAATACACTATTGGATACGCCATATGGTTCAGAACACACACCGTCAGCACCGCGGCCTCACCAGTTCTTGCCGGAGTTTTACCAGTTGATCTTGAAATTCAACGTCGAGCAGCTATGTACTATAACTCGAAAAACCTCTCTCACACAAATTTTAGGATCCCAAGACAGACAGAAGATAACAAAACTATTTAATCCAATAGATGTAACCACCCAAAACTTAATTAATGACTGGCAAGATCGTTCGTCAAATGCAACTAAAGGACGTCACGTATATAACTTTTTTCCATGCGTGCGAGAACGATTATCTAAATCCTGGCTCGAAGTTGATCATTACGTTTCTCAATTTCTAACTAGTCACGACAGTTTTAAAAGTAAACTCTTTAGTTTTAAACTGGTACCGTCACCCCTCTGTGATTGCTCAATAGAAAGAGAAACAGCACATCACGTCCTATGGGAGTGTAGTCTTTGGCAAGCTGAGAGAAATGTAATAACATTCATAGTGTTAGTGGTAAATTTAGAGAACTTTCGTGCGTTCAAACAATTTTGTCATTAATATTACTGGCAGCAAATAAACATAACTCGATCATAATAATACCCCTGATAACAACAAAGTTTCCATATCAATTTATTTATTTATATTTCCGTGGTGCATTGTAGCCGGGCTTCACCTGGCTGCTGTTTAGTTCTTGGCTTATTTAAGTCACTGCAATCTTGTATTGTTTCCCGTTTTAATTAGGGAGGGAAATTGGAATTACTTCCTACTCCTTCTACTTTCTTATGATTAAATTTTAACATTCCTCACGCTCAATGACAAGATGCTAACTCCTTTTCGATAGCTTTGGATAACAGTTATCATGGCGATAAGTTTGTTGACGCTCTTAGCTCTTTTATTAATTACAATAATTTTAACCAATGTAACGCCATATTTAATAACAATAAAAGAATTTTGGACCTAGTCCTCAGTAACCTCAGCTGTCAACCCATTCACAGCAATGACCCCTTAATAGAGGAAGATGTTCATCACCCGGCACTAGAAATAAAAGTTTTAGCTAGTTATCCAAATAGCGTCTTGTATGCACAGCCACGGATGGCTCGCCTTTTCCATAAGGCTAATTATAATGAAATAAACGACGCGCTGAGCTTATCGAACTGGCAGTCAATGCACGCTAGTGAGGATACAAATGGCGCTATTGAGATATTTTACAACATCTTAGAGGGACACGTTCCAATTAAAACATCTAAAGAAAATTATCATTATCCGCCCTGGTATTCCCAATATTTAATAAAAATAATAAAAGAAAAATCTAAGTACCATAAGAAATGGAAAATGTATGATAGAAAAATGATTATGATACATTTAGTTTACTGCGAAAGCGTCAGAAAAATATTCAGAAAAGCTGCTACAAAAATTTCTTACTTAATAGTGAAAATAATATTAATGATAACAGCGACAAACTCTGGTGTTTCGTGAAAGCCAAAAGGGCAACTCCGGATATTTCCAACTCCATGACGTATAATAATATTTCCCTAACAAAAGGTAGTGACATATGCGACAAATTTAACGAATATTTTCACTCTGTTTACGAGCCCAGTACCTGTAGTCCCTCCTCGACTTATGATCACAACGCAAATAATAGTTTTGATTGTGTTTGTGCAATAAACTTAATTGAACTATCCCGTGAGAATGTTCTTAAGTATTTAAAGGCATTAAATATTTGCAAGGGATCAGGACCTGATGGCATACCTCCTATATTTTACAAGTCATGTCGGAACGTGCTTGTTTGAGCCTTTAGCATATCTATTTAAAAAGTCTCTTTCAACTGGTATCATGCCAAATAAATTTAAAACTTCTTTCATAGTTCCTATTTTTAAATCAGGCAATGTGCATGATATTACTAATTACAGGTCCATATCGAAATTAAACACAGTAGCTAAAATGTTTGAAAAAAATATTTATGATAACATCTTTCCTCAAATCAGACACTTAATTATACCCGAACAGCATGGATTTGTTCCCAAAAGATCTACTGAAACCAATCTTTGCGAATTTGTACACAGAGTCGGTTTTGCTATGGATCAAGGCTACCAAGTAGACGTTATATACACGGACTATTCAAAAGCATTTGACAAGATATCGCACACTATTATGATTGAGAAACTTGATAGGCTTGGAATTCATGGCGATCTTCTCCGCTGAGTCAGCTCTTACCTAAGTAAAAGAAGTCAAGCAGTCTCTGTTAAAGGATTTTGTTCCTCTTTTGTTCCCGTCACATCTGGGGTGCCACAGGGCTCACATTTGGGCCCTTTATTATTTAATCTTTATATTAATGATATAATATCAAATTTCAAAAATTCTAATGTAATTCTCTATGCCGATGACATGAAATTTTTTTCCATTATTAAATCTCCAGACGACTGTTCTTTGTTGCAACACGATTTGAATAATGTTTGCGATTATTGTGATTTAAATATGCTCAAATTAAATGTAAATAAATGCCATATAATAACCTTCGCCAGAAAAAAACAACCCATTATGTTTGATTACAAATTAAAAAGCAAAACTATAGACAGGGTCTCCGTGGTTCGAGATGTAGGTGTACACATTGACTCCAAACTTTCTTTTGAGTCACATATAGGATTTATTGTCAGTAAGGCTTACCGAATGCTAGGATTTATTATGAGAGTGTCTACAGAATTTAAATACTATTCGACCTATATAGTTTTGTATAAATCATTCCTGTTGCCAATACTGGAATATTGCTCCGTGGTTTGGAACCCACAATATAAAAAATATATCCATAAGATAGAAAATATTAATATAAAATTTCTAAAACACATGGATCGCAAAAGTATATTTCTTTTAAAAACTGACTCGACCGCACATCATAATATACCATTACATCTTCGCAGACTTGAAACGGATCAGTTCTTTCTATATAAAATTATTAACAACTTCATAGACTCCCCATTCTTGTTAAGCAATATTAATATACAATGTCCACGTATAAGTTCTAGACATAAAAGTTCTTATAAAGTACCGAAAACTAGAACTAACAGCTGTAAAAACACCCTTATTCCGCGTGCAACCTCATCCTTTAATAAATATTTTCTTACCATCGATCAGTTTTGGTGCCCATTTAACTCATATAGAAACAAGATTAGAGAATTGACATGCAACGTTTTTAGTTCGTAATTATTTAAGCAACATATTTTATTATTTTTTTTTTAATCTGAATTTAATGACATTATTATTATCTTATGTATTTTTTATATTATTTTTCTAATTATTATTTCTTGTAACTTGCCTTTAATTTAATTCGAATACTTAATTAATTCGATGTTATCTAATCTAAATTTAATTTCATTGAGTTCAATTTAATACATTTTTATTCAATTCTTTTGAAATAACAACCATTTGTGTTTTAAATTAATTTTATTTAAACAACAGTAGTTTTAATTTTGTCTTCTCGGAGCTGTATTGATTGTGTTATTTAATTGTGGACACTATTTTTGCTTTACGATTTTAATTATGTCAATTAATTTATATTTACTTTATGATAACTGTTTGTGTTCCCAAAATAAAATAAAATAAAATAAATTCGTTGCGGGTCCCAAGACAGATAAAGCATTTCCCTCGGGCTCCCTGCGATCATATCAAAGGGTCAAGTGTGGTTGCCGCTGTCGATCCTGGCGACACAGGAGCAGCAGCGATGGGAACGAGTGGTGGGCCAAAGCCCGTATAAAAAAAATACATTTGGAAGTGATTTTTTTTAAATATAAGTGAGCAACGAGAAATCGGAGCCATTTTCCGCATAGAGGTTATACGGATGCGTTGCCCTCCTTCCTACTCTCTCCATGGGTCATCGGCTACTTAAGCACCGCACGAAACGCGACAGCACAGCTGTCACTTTACGCCGGTCTCGTGTAAGCGAGAGGCACGCATGCAGCGTGGCACTACCTCTTACTCATAAGAATAAGACAAACGAGAGATCAGCGGCTGCCGACACCCTTTTACATTCATTCGGTTAAGCAAATGCGTGCTTGCGACCTCGCCGTTTACCAATGGGCTACTAGCTTACAAACCGCCCAAAACACGACGCCCTGATCACTTTTATAGTCGCCGCCGGCGCCGACAGGGATCGTAACCGTATCACCTCGAGCCGGTCAGTATTTTTGTATGAAACTTCATACTGTAACGCACACTAATGGGAAACGTAACGTAATCGTATCGTCTTCGCTTTTCTAGGCGAGGCGTTTACGATCCCTTTCCGAGTTGATAAGTGTGCGGCGACCATTAAGGGGATATCGTGTGAGCGGTCATTAGCTCTCCGGTTGGCCAGTCCGATTCGGCTGCAGTGCAGCAATCACACTTCTTACTATAATATATCTGTTAAGAACTTAATGATGCGTTCAGATTTATGAAACGTAACATGCAATGTAGCATATGCTGAATTTGCAGTATACATAGTTTCGTCGTGCAATTTCATGCGCACGCTGCGAGGTACACTTCTTCGCATGGGCGAGAGGTACCTCCTTTGTCGTGGCAGCCTAATTCGGCTAAAAAGGCCAACCTCTTACTAAATTATCGCACTAAACATAAGGGCCTTATTAATAAACATAGATTAACTTTACTCCAAGTATAAAACTTCATCTGTCAAACTCCATATTAATAAACTATGGAATTTGACAGAAGCTAGTTTAATACTTGGAGTAAAGTTAATCTATGTTTATTAACAAGGCCCTTGAGGCTTAGTACACACGGTTTTTACCGATTTCAGGAAGGCGTGGTTCAAATGTTCATACCTCACTATTCCGGACTAGATGGAATACTTGACAGCGAAAAACCTTTAACGATCTCCAGTATAAAGCAGAAAGCGTTTATAAAGTTGACCGAGAACGGGTTCAACGTGAATGAACATTCTGGTAAGTCTTATTTTTTTAATATGGTGTAAGGGCGAGCAGTCGGGGTCATTTTCATGACTACTGACGCCCATAGAGGAGTCGACGAGAGTTAGAGAGAAGTGTGAAGATACACGGCAAAATCGTGGATAATTTAAGATACGCCGATGACACATCCTAGCTTCAATGATTTGTTGGTTCATCGGGGTTGAGCATTAATGTGTTTAAGACTAATGTCTCATCGCTTCTATTAGCAAGGTTGGGAACTCCAGAATTAAGTTCCAAGGCGAGGATTTAATACGAAAAGATCAAAAGCGGGTACGCATGTACACCACCTTGTCATGGTGTGGGGGCTTAGCAACCGTGGCTTGAACCGCCACGGTGAAGCAAAGAGGGATCCCAGGAGGGGTCGCTTCGAATGAGCTTCCCCAACTCTGGATGCGTCTACGTAGGTGGGGTCGCATAAGGAGAGGTGTCTCGGTGTGTCGTTGCCGTGCACCCTGTCTCCTGCGACGGAATGAGGGCACACCGTCTGTTGCGTTGCCGGTAAGGCCGCAGAGAGTGAGTGTAGTTGTCGTCCTCCATGTCCTTTGGTGGTTGGCCCCTGGGTTTCTCCGTTGGCCTGTGGATGGGATTAGCCAATGGCGGAGCTCTTCCACCCGTCCCTCTGATTTAGCAGATGGCGGCGTGGATTCTGACCACCGGCGTGGAGTGCTCAGCTGGAGAATTGGGACCAGGGGTCAGGATGGGAACCTGAGTTGGAGTAGGGACTGTTCAAAGCCGGTCGGAGAGTCCCCAAGGAGGAGAAGTCTGGCCTTTTTACCGATTTTCACCAATTCTAGCGGCTGAGCAACTCCCGGGTTTAATTGGTAGAGACAACCCAATTGCCGAGTCCGACACTGTACCCGGTTGAGCCACCCGGGCTCCTTGGTAGCGTACGTAAGGTACGTATTCCCCTGCGTTACCAAAAAAAAGGGTTGGATGTACAAGTGAGTAGAAGCCTGAATGTACTTTAAAAGAATGCTCGGACATTGATTACAATCTAGTATACTCGTAATTTAAACATTGCAAAACTTTGGGACACATCTGGCATTTCTAACCATGTATTTTAACTACTAGTTTACCTTTTTAGGGTTATGTAGTCGATAAGTTTAATATCAAAAACGGAACCCTTCATGTCTGTCTGTCCGTCCATCCGTCTGTCCGTATTGGTTTGAGCGAGATATCATTATTACTTTTTAAGATACATTTTCGAAAAAACGCAAATACAACTTTGTCGTCCATATAAACGCCATGAAAAACCAAGTTATATTTTTAGATCGTAATGGTACGGAACCCTACATGCGCGACTCGCACTTGGCCGGTTTTCCATTATCAAGCACTTTATACCTAGTGGTAATTTGATTAAATGTGATTGCCTATTCAGGTACGACAGTAGTGCGTATTTGTAATAAATTAATATATTCTTTATTTTTATATGATAGGTATATATTTTTGACGCAGGGAAAATGCTTTTAGGCACCGTCCAACCGGCCCTGAGTGAGTCGGAGCCCGGTAGACCACTGCGAGTGCCTTTGGCCGCTGCAGTGGTGTGCCCCCGATCTAATAGCAGCAGGGCACTCCACTTGACATTTACCGTAGCCCCTTTAAGCATATTTAATGGTTGTATGTGTATGTGTGTTTCAGTACATTTCAGAGCATGTACTCCTCCCCGAATCAATCTAGGCTTATATTGTGGATATTTTACGGGTTTTAACTAGTACCTTTAATATATAATCTTATCGTGTTAAAACCCGTAAAATAACCACAATATGTGTAACAAACGCGAACGTCTCAAACAATCTAGTCTTATTTATTAATTTCAGGTGACAAAACTCCGCCAGTTCCTCCGGGAAAAGCGACCCCTGTCTATGTCGACAGCCCGTTCCTGTTCTTTATAATAGGCAAGCGAAGACAGATATTTTCCGGAATCGTCAACAACCCTACAATAAATTTATATTGATGAATTATTATTATTAAATAAAACGATTGAAGAACTCTGTGTTGTTTATTAGTCCAACGCCTCTTAAATCACTATTCTTTTGGCGTCTTCGTTTAACGTACAACTGTATTTAATGTTTAAACGTTGTAGAAGTAAAATTAAACTAGCTTTTAACCGCGACTTAGTTCGCGTAAGGGTGCTTTTATAAAGAAGCAGGTTCCCGGCGCCGCGCCGACAATTTCGGCGCCGAGTCGGCGCCCACACGTTTGCAATGTTATCTTGTGGGCTCACTTATAAAGAAGCAGGTTTTCAGAGGAACCTGCTTCTTTATAAAAGCACCCTAAGACATAATGTTTATAAAAGCGAAAATATAGATACTATTAAATCAAAATATAACTGAGGATTTATCGGATGTCTAGTGACATCCTTTTCAGCACTCCTCACATTGCATCACTGTGCATGATGACCACATTGTTTTATTTCTTTGTTCTAGTTATTATTATTTTTAGCGTTTCATGTATTTTGTTATATCTGCTTGTGTATTGAATAAACTTATTTCTATTCTATTCTAAAGCTTGGTTTCAACTTTACAGTGTGTATAAGAAATGCATTCGTCTATTATATCGATATTTAGAATTGATAGCAGAACACGTTCATTCAACTTTTATAATTGTTACATGTTTCTGCTGCCTGTGCCTGCGCATCACTTGACTATGTCCAAATCACCTGCCAAGTTATAAAAATGAATTGTACCCTTGGCATAGATCTTATAACACTGCGATAAAATGTTTGGCCCTCCTTTCTCCTCCTACCTCCATGGGCCTTCGGCTACTTACACACCGCACGAAATGCGACAGAACAGCTGTCCCTTTAGGTACGCTGGTATGAAATATGCCATTAACAATGTTTTCGACAGTAAATACCATTTTAATCGTCCATATAAATAATGGTTCGTGAAATTAATCGTCCATGAAATGAGAATCCATTATCGGGGTATTAGTACCTAATATAAAACGATTTACCAGATTTCATGTTTTTTTGTGTGGTAAAGTAATAAGTTGAATATCTAATGAAAACCTGGCTATGGAAATGCAAGTATCTTTAAAAAAGCGATTAAACCATTATTCCTATCCCATTACTGTCCTTTTTTAATCTGATTCTCCTTTAGCATATAAAAACATCTCTCATGAAAAATTTAAATCCTCATGGGATTTCAATTTTTCATTCAATTTCATATTACAAAATAAAATAATAATTAAGACAAAACTATGGCAACACAACACACACACGAAGATATTATAACTTACGATGATAATTTTCACGTACGAAACGCCATAACATGTAGTACTTTTAAGGTATTCGCACATTATACATATTCGCACAACTCCACGTACGGCATTCAAATGTAAGCTTTGTGTTTCTTACGAGTGAATAGTCAACTTTGTAAGTTGAATGAATACGCTGCACGTACGTGTAAGTATACGACACGACCCAGGCGTCGGCAACGCATCTGTTAGACCTTTGGTGTTGCGGATGTCTGTGGGCGTTGGTGATCACTTTACATCAGGTGACCCAACTGCTCGTTTGCCTCCTATGTTATAAAAAAAACGTACGACGCGTTGTCCACGTATTAATAACTTACAAAGTTGACTAATTCACTCTTAAGAAACACAACATAAAGCTTACATTTGAACGCCATACGTCGAGTTGAGGTGGAGTGGAGTCGGCGTTGAGTTGGTGCAAGATGTGCCCGATGTTTCGTCAGGCTAGGTGTGATGGTACATCATGACCCCACGGGATTTTTTAAACAAATGTAAAGTTTAAGAAACTCTTTCGAATGCACAATAATATAAAACATACTTTTTGCTTCATTCGTTACAAGTTATTCAAGGCCCACATATGTACACAACACACATACATGCCCACACATGTACACAACACACATACATGCCCACATGTGTACACAACACACACATGCCCACAGAAATCTTAACATAGACACTAGGAAAATTTAGGTTGTGATTCCTAGACCGTGGGATATTTTAGAAATTCCAGAAGAGCTTAATATGCGTGAAGTACTCGTAGGAGAGCTCATAAAATTGCTATTAACATCACACCCGTGCGTATACCGGCTAAATTCTTTAACATCTTCATATAGATTTCCAGATCTTTATCTGCCTAGCTGTGTTATCAAATGCGCTAAAAGCAAAATCAAAACCCAAAGTAATAAGTCGTGATAAAAAAAGCGATATTATGGATATGACTGGGAGGTTGAGAACTGAATTTTTTGTGGTAAGTCTATTCACCTGTACTTAATTTTGTTGATGATAAAAATAATAATAATACTAATTGTAGAATAATCACGTTAATCTAGCGCCGTATTAAGTGCCATATGGATATTACAGGCACTAAGCGGAAATATATTGTTCTTTTTTTAATTTGAGAAATAATATATTATTATTTATGATTTATTATTATATTTACCGATTATTATTACCGCTATTTTACCAACGGGGCCAAACGGTCTGTTACAACCCTTATTACAATTTAACTATTTATTATTTAACTAATGCAGAACAATCTTACCTAGATTTATACTACCTACTACTTGCCTACTACATTTTTTGATATATTTAAACTTAATATCTGGATGACCGATAGTGAAAGAGAAAAGGACAAAAATTAAAAAGGATAAAAGAAAAGTGACTGAATTCGATTATTATAACTCTCGCGTCGGAGGCAATTGCCCTCTCAACTGAGCTGTGTCATCTTAGAAGTGATTGCGAAATTAACCTACGTATTCTAATGATGTAGCAGTTTTTGCCTGAAAACATCTATAGTAAAACATTTTCTAAAAAACCTAGTTAGATCGATTTATCGCCCCAGAAACCCCCTGCGTTCCAAATTTTATAAAAATCGTTGGAGCCATTTCCGAGATTCACTTTATATAGAAATATATTTATACTAGTTGCGCCTCGCGGTTTCACCCGCGTAAATTTCCATTTCGTGGCAAATAGGAAATCATCCCATGACATTCCATGGGAACATTTTTTCGAGATTAAAACTATCCTATGTGTTAATCCAAGTTACTCTCTATGTGTATATGTGTGACCAATTTCATGAAAATAGGTTCAGCAGTTTTTGTGTGAAAAACAAACATTTTGCATTTATAATATTAGAAGGATAGGATAGTATGAATAATTGCTCGTTTAAAGTACTTAGTTTGGCCATAATACTGTTCCAATTAAAAATAAAAAAAATTACATTTGAATTTGGAATTTGTAATTTTTATAAGATTGTTCATTGTGTATTTTAATTATGGCGCACATACATTGTACAATATTTTGCGATATTAAAATCCCATTAAAACATCCTGTAAAAAAACCAAGTCTCGCAGCTCAGATTTTCTACCATAAAAAGATCCATGTGATTCCAAGTCGGTTAATTTATTTAGCCCCTACTTAAGGAACCTTCTGTCTTAACTTATTATCATATCAATATTAAAAATCTTTTACTTTTTAAACAAATGGATCGACTGGACCAAAGCCTATACAGATGCTTTGTCCTTCCTCTTTCTCCCTCCATGGGCTACTGCGCCAGTCGTGCCGTCCCCATTCGGCTACATGCATGCATGCTTCGTGGCCATGAATTCTACCTCTTACTATTATATTCGTAGCGTTCTTATATTTTTTAGAACACGGCGCTTATGATAAAGGATGACAATGACGAAGTGGCGAATTATATTTGCTCCCCTTTCTCAGCGATCATGTCACTTGCGAAGCTGGCTTTGGGGGCTAAGGGTAAGGCCTGCAAAGAGCTTATGGAGGCTTTGGGGCTGACCGGAAAGTCTCAGGTAATATAATTAATGTAGAATGAAGTAGGTCATTATTATTAAGTACTAACTGCGCTTCGCGGTTTCACCCGCGTAAGTTTCGATATCGTGGAAATATCGAGATGAAAAAATATAGATGTTGGCCGATTCTCAGACCTAACCGCTATGCCAACAAAATTTCACGAGAATCAGCCTAGCCGTTTCGGAGAAGTACGGTAACTAACATTGTGACACGAGAATTTTATATAGGTACCAGCTGCGCCCCGCGGTTTCACCCGCATAAGTTTCGATCCCGTGTAAATATCGAAACAATATGTAGCCTATATGTTACCCGACCTA
>LUGF01042732.1:87466-128501 GCA_001625245.1 Calycopis cecrops
TTAGATAGACAATACGCTAAAGCAGGCAAAATGCCTAGGGCAGCTTCATCGCTATTGCCTAGGGCAGCTTCATCGCTATATATAATATTCCTATTATTGCATTACTACCTGGAGGTCTAGTGGAAGCATGTTCAACCACAGACGTGATTTCATGTTCAATCCTGGGTTGGGCTAAAACCTTTTCAATATAAGGCAACAGACGAGGTCAAAAAGCTGCGATGTTATGCCCGTATACCTCGGTGCGCACATCAAGACGCTTGGCATACTGCCACTGCCAGAAAACACGTTTCTCAGCTTGTATGCGCGTGATATTCATGAATGCGCGTGGATGTATTTTCTGTGTGATGGTTTGTGCATGTTTTGTATATAAACGGAGATATTTACAAGCAATGTTCGAACACACATTCACGCGCTACACTGCGTGATGGGTGGTAGTGAGTCAGGCTTTATGTACTTTGTAATCCATTTTATTATTTATGCAAGTATAATCATAAAATAGCATAAAATACTAACTGTACCGCACGTCTATACTCGCGTAAGTTTCGATCATTTTCTACAAGAATAAAATGTTTGAAAACTTTTTAAAGTAAAACATGCATTAGATACATTTTTTGGTTGTCACACGATGTTGATTGTTTTTTCTTACCATATAAAATAAAATTAAGTAGGCATTTTTAAATACTTTTACGGGAGCGGGTACTATGTGACTTTTGACTGGTATCTGCTGCAGGTTAACCTGTATATCAGTCTACCATAACTTGATTCTTTTCAAGAGACATTTAACCGATGTAACTCTCTGATCTAGGACAACCAATGAACAGCTTACAACAGCTGTTCTAATATACAGATATATACTAATACTAGCTACGTCTTGTGGTTTCACCCGCGTAAGTTTCGATCCCTTGGAAAAAAGAAAAGCATCCCATGGCATCCCGTAGGAAGATTTTTTCGGGATAAAAACTATCCTTTGTTAATCCCAGTTACCCTCTGTGTGTGCCAAATTTTATGAAAATCGGGTCAACAGCTTTTACGTGAAGGAGTAACAAACAAGCAAACATACAAACTTTTGCATTTATAATATTAATTGACTAGGATTAGGATAATAATAATCATAAAAAACGAAAGGCAAAATAATATACCTTACTAACATACAATTTAAGAACTACGTAAGCGTACTACGTTATACGTATTAATTAAACAAATTCTTGGTGTAGATAGTAAAAGTGCCGTATGAAGGTGACAAGGCGCATTTTATAATCGTAGTACCTGACTATGAGAATAATCTGCTGACCCTATTGAGAGATTTACACACATCACGGAAACGGTTCCAGACAGCATTGGCGCAGATGAAAAACACATCAATAGAACTTGTTATGCCAAAGTTCCAGATTAACACAGAAATTGACCTGAAGGAGATGTATACAAACGTAATCATTTTTATTTGTATTTCTTGTACAATTGTATTGTATTCGTATTATTAATTTTTCATTTGATGTCTGTTTGCTAATTCAAAAAACAAAGGAATTAGCGATAATAATAATAGGTGTCATGTCACCGTTTATTATTATCGCTATATCTTTTTTACATATCTGTGCTGCTGCTATTCCTTTGTTACATATCTGTATTGTTTTCGGTACACTCATGGCCATCTAATTACGATTATTATTATTGATGATGAAAAGTTGAAAAACATTAGCAGTTTGCAATGGAAATGTGGCTGTCAGATTTGACAGAAACTCCAGAGTCATCAACATAAATAATAAATACCAAATAAACTGAACTTTACATACCTGATAAGTCACTTGACTTGGCCCGTGCATCTACGAAACACCTGTGAAAGATGAGAAGAGAAAAGGCAGTATTATTTTTTTATATATCATTTCTAGCTGCGCTCCACGGTTTCACTCGCGTAAGTTTAGATCCCATGGAAACATCGAGATGAAAAATAGATGTTGGCTGATTCTTAGGCCTACCCAATATGCACACAAAATTTCATGAGAGTCGGACGAATTTTCCTGTAGCTAAACTATTGCTCCGATTGATCTGATTTTGGTTGTGTAGCCTGGAATTGATACACCAATCTGATCTCGGTTTTATCAGCCTTGTACATCCAAGATAATGGAATCATCATTTCCACGTCCGTATTTACAAATATGTTAAATATAGGCGAGTCTGACTCGAATATTCCAAAATCAATCTGGACTAAATTATATTGTATCTAATGGGTCAATCACTGTGACCACAGCTAAGCAGAAAGCGATGATATCTGTCGACGAAAACGGCATAGAAGGGGAAGCAGCTCCAGGTGTGTACCCCGATTCAAATTATGCTTTCTTTCTGTTTTTTTAGAGCAAAGAGGAAGAAGTGAGCCATCGTTGATATTTGGTAACTACGGACGTCCACTCCTCACGGATGTGCAAATGCATTGACCTCCACCCCATTATCCTCAATGAGTTAAAGTAGTTGTATTGTAACGATGGTAGATCAGTAACAGTCTAAAGCCGAAGTCGTGTCTAGATAAACGAAGTGCTAATCGACGAATTGCAGTTGCCTCTTTGGTGTGGCTACGAGTAGCAAGACATCTTGTATCTTGGCGTTTATTGAAAGACGAGCTATAAAGTACAAGCTACTTATAATATCACTACATATAAAACATAGTCGCTTTCCAACGATTTACGAAACAGATTTTGAAGGGTTTTTTTTAAATAGATACAGTGATTCAAGAGAAAGGTTTATAAGTATAATAACTCCATTTTTGAAGTCCGAAATCAACGCAGCCGCGGGCGGAGGCTAGTTCATAATAAAACCTTTAAATAATGTTTCGTAAATATAACCCCACCTTACCGAGCCACAGTCACTGTGATGACGGAGCCCAATGGAAACAAGAATAGTGGAAATCAGAAAAAAAGAATGCAATCAAAAAACAGTGGGTTAGAAAATAAAAAAGAAGCATAAATTCCTCGGAATTCAGATTTTCATCCATTTACTCATAAATGTATGAAATGACTAATATTATTTTTTTTATCAGGTAACCTTACAATATTAAAAAAACCGGAGGACCCAAAACCGATACCCGTTATTGCGAACCGACCATTCATATTTTTCATTGTATCAAATCAAGAACAACTGTTGTCGGGAGTAGTAACTGATCCGTCAGTAAAATAAAATAGTGAATAAATTAAGATAATTAAACAAGTGTTTTAATTATATACCTTTTAATAAATAATATAGTTTGGGTAAATGTAGACATACAAACATATAGCAAAATCAAAAATACAACTACTGACTAAATTTGAATACAAATGACAATCTCGCTTACTCGTTTTGTGAGTCTTGTCACCCATTTAATGGGAGCAGAAAACAATAGAAAAGAATTTTATTTAGGCAATTAGTACACTGTTACACATTTCATTATCACATAGGAGATTATACCAATATGTACGGTTTACCGTATAACGAACATTGTAATATTATAAATCAATATCTTTAATGCAGGTCGCTGAATAGTTATATTTTTACACATACAATTGCACCTAACACACAAAATGCTAAGTATAAATATTTTATAATATGTATATAAAACTCGTTGAGTTAAGTTATTTCACGTCCTCCCTCTCGACTAACCGTCGCTTAAGCCACCACGGTGAAGCCAAATGCGACCCCAGGAGGGGACGCTCTGAGTGGGCTTCTCCAAGGTTCAATCTGGATGCGTCCATGGAGGAGGAGTGTCTCGTTGTGTCGTTGCCGTGCACCGTAAGTTTGAGCAATAAAGCCTGCCTTTTCGATCATAGAAAAAAGTATATTTTAAGTCGTCCTATTTTCGATTTATAAAGTTTTGAATAAGATAAAGTAAGTTTACCTTGAATAAAAATCCTAGCGTAGACTGAAAGCGAAACCGCAAGAGAAAGTAAATAATGAAGTAACATCAATCGCTCTAATGACTGTCCGGGACCACTAAATAGCGATTCATCAACATTCATAATCCCCTAACTTTGTTGTACAAGTTGAGCGCATGCGCGCAAGTTTTCCAGTCCCAGGTTTCATCCCCTAATCCTCAGTGCACTTGTATCACTCGCCGTGCGAGGACCTACCGCAGCGTGCGTTGTACTGACGAAACTTTCCCGCTAAAACATGCGTTGGAAAAGAAAGTATATTTTAATCCGCTAAATAGCAGTAATGGAACAGAATGACCTCGAATTTGATCTACTGAGCGAACGCAATAAGTGTATAAATGGAAGTGAAGTTTTGGATTTGTTTTTTTATAATTCACGTGCATTTGGTGTTGTGTGTATGCGGGCGGCACGGAGAAAAAAGTAAGTAACTCATCTAGCAGGTGTGCGCGAGAAATCTAAGTTGTAATTTTATTAAGGAGAGTTTTTTTTATAAATAAGACATTACCGCGTGTGTACCCTAACTATATTAAAGTAGGTAATGATCGTGTAATTTTGAAAAATATATATATCTAAAACCATTTTTCGAAAAGTTATTTTTAAGAGCAATGAAACTCTAGTATATTGTGGTGTAATTGTTTATAAATATATAAGTAATTTTATACAAGAATTTGCTATTATTGGCCTCTGTCCAACAGTGGACGTCAGCCGACTGACGATGATGATGATTCGCCAGCTTGAAGTGTTACGATTTTACGTCATGTTAATTTCTATAGCCTATTTAAATCATTCTAAATTCAGCACTTTTATATCATTAGATATAACAATATAATCAACAATAGATTCAATACAACAGAATGGACAGTGGCATTCTTCGTATAATCTGTTGGATTATTTACTTTTTGTAATTGTTTTGTTGTTTCTTGTTGAATTGTTCTTGAAATATTCAGTTTGTTTAAAGATTGCCGATGACGACCACAAATTATAATGTATATTAAAAAAAATAATGAAATATTATATTTAATAACAATTATTTTTTTTTGGGTTTTTATGATCTGGTAACTAAGACCTTTAAGTCAAGATTTAATAACAACTCAAACGCTCTTGTATAATTTTGTTACCAGGTACAAAAATTAATTTTCTTCAGGTTACATTTCAATATTATCTTTACGAATATATTATACAGTTAGCAGTTTCCCATCAGATTATTTGACGAATATGCAATGCCTTGTCATATGGCGGTAAATCGTCATATATTTTAAATTTACTTTATGCTTCTTATAAGGTATTTTGTAGAAATTTATTACGGTAAAGGTAACTTTATTTTGTCGAAGAAACAAACGAAACTAATGTTCAGGTATGCAATTACAATAAAACAACTTTCAGACATTTTACAGGTATTGTATGCCTGATATAATATTTACAGGTACAGTAAGCGCTACGCTTATTTATTTTATGATATCGACATTTTGGTTACTAAATATCAGCCAAGGTCACTTTATCTACTTTTGATGCTTTTGTTTTAAATTTTTAATTTATTACATTAATTCTTTACGTGAAGAAACTTCTTATAAAGTCTCATAAAATAAACACAGTAGGTACAGATTATTTATTTTTTCTCTTTGTCCAAGTGTAGGTAAAATAAAAAATGCTATGAGATTATGATATGAATTGTCTTTATAAAAATCCTGTAGGTATCAGACACCGGCGCGGTGACAGTTTGGATCAAAAGGAAATAAAAGAGGACGAAAAGCCTTTAGACTTTCTCACCGTACCAAAAACCGAAACCAAAGACTACTTTTTGCCACCAGTTTTTCCAAACAATGAAGAAATAGACGAAGACGATGATGAAGAAGACGCAAATTCATATTTAGACTATGATTATGATAGCAAAGAAACTAATTACAAGGATTCACCTGATGTCGCTAGCGTTAATGAAGAAGGCGAGGCTGCATTAGATGACAAAATACCGTTACATACAGCTAAGGATAATCTACCTATGTTCTTATTAGAACCAGAAAACACTTATGTAGTTAAAAATAAACCAGCAACGCTAAAATGTCGCGCAGCTAACGCTTTAGAAGTAAGTGAAAGTATTAAGTTTTGTAATAATATTTTCCTATTGTTAATTAAAATATATTTAATCGTAGATTAAACGTATACGTAGTATAAGCAAAAAAATAAAAATAAATTTATTACCTATTTTTTCTGAAGCAACGTATTCCAAAAAAAATTATAATGCTAGTAACATTATAAATGTAAAAGTTTGTATGTATGTTTGTTGTTCTATCACGCAAAAATAACTGAAGTGATTGAATACAGATTACAATCTTGAATTACAAAAAGTTACTTTTACCTCCGGAAAAATCAAAGGATCTTTTCCGAAGAATTGTACGCGCGTGATAAGGTTTGTATCCTGTGATACAACAAGTCGAATATATTACAATTATTATTACATACTTTTATTATTCACCGAAACTATATATATCCACCATTTAATATGTATGTACATTTTGCCTTCTATCCTGACGACACTTGAATATTTAAAACAAATGCAAACAAAAGCTAAATGACAATTTAATTTTAGGTGTACTTTAAGTGTAATGGAATCAAAACACAAGCGCTTAATTTTGAGTTCGTAGACCCTCAGACGGGTGTGAGAATTATTGAAGGAGAACATTCGATAACGAGGGAGAATGTGGAGGAGTATTTTGGAAGTGACAAGTATCAGTGCTCCTGCTTCGCTTGGACCAGCCGTGGACAAATAAGAAGCCAGCCAGCTACAATTGAACTAGCGTGTAAGTTTTATTTTATTGTATTTGGTAACAAACAATTATCATAACACTTAGCATTTAACAGATATAAAAGTATGCAAAAATCAGTTTAGTTTCCACTAATAACAAAAATATAAAAAAATTAATTGCTCAATTATCAGACTAAGCTTAATAAAAAAAGAATAACAGTTATGAAAAATCATGCGTCTTGAAAAAGTACTTCTACTAAAGATACTATACGCTAGAAAAACAAATATTTATTATGATGCAATAAGTTGACACTTTCACAATTGTCATTATACATATAAGTTGTCCACAATATTTTGAAATTCCAGTATAAACAAAATGTGTATCCGAAGCCATACTATAAGGGAGCGTTCAAGTATTACGTAACGCAATTTGGGGGGAGGGGGGATGTCTTGTCAAACGTTACGATACGTTACAGGGTGGAAGGGGGTTTCGCACAACGCGTTACGTAGCATGTTTTTTTTTAATAAAAAAAATAAGAGTTAATTCTAAATCTATTAAGAGTTGGCAAAATTAGAACAAATGAGGGTCTGCTCAATTTAAGTAAAAATATGCTGAGTTGTGTGTTACGTAACGTTTTGGGAAGGGGAGGAGGGGGCTGCACAACAACGTTACGGTGCGTTACATGAGGGGGAGGGAGGGTCAAAAATCTTTAAAAATTGCGTTGCGTAATGCTTGAACGCTCCCTAATGTGTAATAAGAGGCAGTGTCATGCCGAATTAGACCGGTACAGCAACTCCTGATGATCTCTGCGCTCCTGGTACCTGGAACTATTTTTTACGAAGGCACTCTGTACTCGATTGTACGTAAATCTTGTATGTGTTAAGAATACAATACAATTGTGCCAAACGACACCTAGTACAGTATGAAAAATAGAAAGGTGTCGTTTGGCACAATTTGGGCATTATTTTTGTGCCAAACGCCACCAAACCCGGTACAATCGAGAAGGTACGTCTCGCTCACATTATACCGCCGTAAATGGCATTGCTGTCGCGTGTCGGTCCCCAGCTACGCGAAAGCCTATCTGGGGACCTATTGGAATACAGGAGGAGACGAGGGCAGCGCATCTGCATAACAAGCATGTGTGATGTCCATGGGCGTCGTTAGTCATCAAGGAACTAAAAATAAAAAACTATAAAAAAATCAAAATCTGCCCACAACAAGGTATAGGCCTCTTCTCTTTCCCTCCATTTTGTTCGATCCTGAGAATGTCTTAACTTTTTTCCCCATGATCGCTAGATGCTATCTGCCCACTTGTAAATTTATTAAACAATATCCTACTAACGTTATAAATGTGAATGTGAGTTTGTTTGTTACACTTTCACGACAAAACTTCTCAAGCGATCGTTAGGAAACTTTGTATACATATTCCTAGGAGTATTCGAAATTACATGATATACTTTTTATTAAAAAATATAATTTTTTTAGAAGCGCCAAAAAATATTTTTGAATTCTATTGCAGTTTTTTTTATTGCATAGGAGGCAAACAAGCAGTTGGGTCACCTGATGTAAAGTGAACACCAACGGCCACAGACATCCGTAACACCAGAGGTCTAACAGATGCGTTGCCTTTTTTTTAAGAAAAGGCTACGCATCTGTTACTTTTAGAAAAGAATAAGCTCTTTTCTTGAAGATACATAGGTCGTATCGGTTCGGAAATACCGAGGCGGTTTATTTGTATTGTAAATTGTAATGTTCATTGATATATTGTTTTGAAGGGCTTCAACGCGATCGCCGCTGGGAAAAGCCACACTAAACCCGTTGAATTCCTTATTTTCCACACAGACATAAAGAAGCACTTCGCCCTGGCGCCGCAGTCGCAGCTGACGAGGCAGCAGACGCCCGTCACGTTCCGCTGCGAAGCCCCGGCCGCCGCGCCCTTCGCGCAGCTGTACTGGCTCAAGAACGGGGCTCCGGTCGTGCCTGATGATAATGTACAGGTGTCCAAGGAGGGCAGCCTTGTTATCAAACAAGCCACGTTACTGGTTAGTACGTTTACAATTCTTACCACGAAAATTGTAATCTTAATATTGTAAAAAACGAAAATACTTTTTACAAAGGATTTGATCAAACGAATGCTTCGCCTATCACGTTCTTCTAAGACACAGGATCGACAACAAATACTAAGATCCTTTCGTAAGTAAATATTTCGTAAGTTGATAAATGAAGCCCTAGGGAAAAGTAACGAATTTAATCAGAAGAAATTAGGAAGTAGAAAGTGATTATTTATATGAAAATCATCCCATTGCATCCCATAGGAACATTTTTTCGGGATAAAAACTATGCTATGTGTTGATAAAAACTATACTAGCTGCGCCCCGCGGTTTGACCCGCGTGAATTTCGATATTGTGGAAAATCATCCCATGGCATCCAAGATGAACATTTTTTTCGGGATAAAAACTATCCTATGTGTTAATCCAAGTTACTCTATTTGTGTGTGCCAAATTTCATGAAAATCGGTTCAGCAGTTTTTGCGTGAAGGAGTAACAACAAACAAACAAACAAACATACAAACTTTCGCATTTATAATACTAGCTTCCGCCCGCGGCTTCGCCCGCGTGGATTTCGGATTATAAAAAATCCCTATAAATTTTAACTTAATATGTTATTCTGATATGAAAGCTATATTACTGTAAAGTTTCATGAAAATCCGTTCAGTAGTTTTTGTGCGAAAGAGTAACAAACATCCTTACAAACTTTCGCATTTATAATGTTAATAATATTTTATACCGCATATTTGATTCAAAGTTATCAACAGGACATGGCGAACTACACATGTGTTGCCGAAAATTTGGCCGGAAAACGGATGTCCGAGCCCGCGCTGCTCACGGTGTTCGGTGAGTGCGTTTGTATTATTTGTTATTCGGTCCGACGTGCCGTACGCGTGACAGCCTCTGGGGACATCACATAGGTAGCTAAGTGAAATTTAATCGTAATTATGATCGATGTAAACCCAATACACCACCCCGAAGTGATACGTTTCGTTCAAAGGGAATTCGGTTCGGTTTGACAGATTATTTTTTAGAAGATCCTCACAAATACATACTAGTCACTTGCTCTGATGGCCACCTGATGAGAGGCATCCCGCAGGGGTTAATACTGAGGCCAATCATCTTTGCGTTGTACGGAACTGATGTCATTATCATATACGCCGAAGACATTTAGTTATACATCACTTTCAGGCCAAACGAAGAGATAGTAATGAAATGTGTGTGTTGTACAGATTTGTGTCAATAAAATTCTATTAAACACCTATAGTATTTGTCGTTTTGTTGGTGTATTTTATCTTTGGTTTAAAACTCGTTTCTCTTTGTTAACTGGAGACTATTACAGTTAATGAAAAATTCGTCTCTTTACTTTATTTTCTTAATTTGCTTTACTTTCGTTTTTTCGAAATATGGTCGTTATTCGAAATGTTAGAAATAAAAGATGGGCGGCTCATTGTGTCGGTGAAACGCGCCGATATATTATGCGAGGAGGTAGACAATCTGAACAAATCCTAAGATTAGGGTACCTACTATAAGTATTGTAAATATTAATAAGAAGTGCAATTATTATGATCAACCAATGTAAATAGGAATTTTATTTGAAAGTAGTGCCTATTATGTGCTTAGATAACGGCGCGCGCGCGTAACGTTACACTAATATCCAGTGTGTATGTCACACAACACGTTCGTCAACACTGTGACCATGGTATTTTAGTCACTTTGCGTTTCTTTACGTTTTCTTCGAAATTACTTAACATGTTTTTAATACATAAATGTTTTAACTCCATCAACTTAATGTTTAATATCTGTGAGTGAGGAAAATGTCTTATCAGTGAGTCTGTATCTTAGATAATTTAGGTCTCTAGGTAATCTAAGGTGTGTTTACATCATAATTACATTATTTGTGCTAGTGAACGGCGGCTGGAGTCCGTGGTCGACGTGGGGGGACTGCTTCTGCCCGGGTCAGGCCCGGGAGCGCCGGGAGGAGCGCGGGAGGCGGCGCGTGCGCTCCTGCACGGCGCCGCGCCCGCTCAACGGCGGACAGTCGTGCGTGGGCCCTAACGTGCAGAAGACGCAGGACTGTTTGGAATGCGATTTAGGTATTAAGTGACGAAACTATACTAAGGGTCGGTTTTATGGGCTACTAGTATATTCAGCGCCGGATAGGGACCGCGTAATGCCAAAGAGCTTTAGTAAGAAGTAGTGTCTCACTGCATGTTTGCATAAATTGGACCGGCACGACCGGGGAGGTACCTCGGTTACACAAGACCGACGTAAAGTGACAGCTGTGGTGTCGCGTTTCGTGCGGTGTGTAAGTAGCCGGCCCATGGAGGTGGGAGGAGAAAGGAGGGCAGCGCATATGTATAGCCACTATGCAGATGTCTATGGGCGTTGGTAGTCGTGAAAATGGCTCCGACTTCTCGTTTGTCCCCGTATACAATAAAAAAAGCTTTAACATCATATTTCTATCATAAGAGGGTTCCTTTCTCAACTCCCCAGATCTCCAAGCACTGGGTCCCGCTAGAGCTTAATCCGGTACTCACTAAATTGTAAACTAGCCAGTCAATACTTTTAACTAACACATAAATTATATATAAATATTCCTTCTAATCGGTAAGGGTTAGGGTTAAACCTGTGCGTGGAAAATGTAATTTTTGACGTTCAAAAAAAAATTATTTAAATTCTATTTTGTTTAAAAATATTTAGATTTTGATTTGATTTTGGTAATAGTAATAGTTAAGTTGGGCTAACCTAATAAAAAAGGAACCATTGAACCTGTCGTAAGTACAGTTCATTGTAGATAACCAATAAAATCTTTTACGTGAATTTAAAATGATTTTGTGTCTCAACACAATTACTGATGGTAATTTTGTTTCAGATTTATATGCGGATAGTTTGGACGAGCTGGCCGATGAATCGCCAGAAGTTATAATGGGTATGTGTGATGTGTAAAATATTATCACTTGTATAAATAAATCTAGCAATAATTTGATTATTTATTAGATGACAGATATAGCAAGTTGGATATAATTGTGACTTGTGGAAGTAAAACTTTTATACGCGCTCTTGATATGGGGAATAAGCTGGCGATAGCGTTATAGCCTGGTTATTGTTATCAGACATTGACGAGGCTAATGAAAGTTGTCATTCAAAATAAAAATTCAAATTCGATGCGAAGTGAAACTTTTTTGTATTTAAAAAATAAATATCATATAAGATGTTATGTCATTGTAACTATGTGTAATAAATCAATAAATAAGTTTTACTTCAGTTGTGTAGTCTAAAGCACATACTTTTATATGTAGACGAGATAATTCTGCTAAATAGATCTAAGATATATTATATACACATACATACATATTTTTGTGCCCATCCTCTCCATTATAAATTCGCCATTAAAAAGAAGCACTGATTGTTAGTAAGTATTTACTTACTATAGCTAGTTTATATTAGCTATATGAAACATGATTAGCATAACGGCACCAATAACGTATTATGTACAGTCTTTTAAATTCTGACACATGACATTGGCCGTAGCTTTGCTACGTGGCCGTAGCAATGCTACGTCCACTTAGCATTGTTACGGGACGTAGCAAATGACATATTACATAGCATTTAAATCGCAGCTGACCGTCTGTATATTTTTCTCTTTAAATTAATGTAGTAGGTGGATGATTTTTTTATAGCATAGGAGGCAAACGAGCAGTTGGGTCATCTGATGCAAAGTGATCACCAACGCCCACCGACATCCGTAACGCCAGAGGTCTAACAGATGCGTTGCCGACCCTTGAGGAAAGAATAAGCTCTTTTCTGGAAGATCCCTCGGTCGAATTGGTCCGGAAATGCCGAGGAGGCAGCTGATTCCAAATCGAACCGGTGCGCGGGATGAAATTGCGCTTATAGCGCGATGGATTCAAGAAGAAGAAGCGATGTGACGTAATAAGCAGTGTGGTCGTTATCGCAGGTCGCTGGTCGCAGTGGTCGGAGTGGTCGCGCTGCGACTCGGACTGCCTGCAGTCGCGCCGGCGCCGCTGCCTCTCCCCCTCGTGCCTGGGCGCGGACCACCAGGTGGCTCCGTGTCCGCTCTGCGTGCGCACTTCGAAGACGGACCTCATGCATAACGGTATGTACTTTTTAATTTTTTTTTTTTAGTTGTGTAGTGTGTAACGTATGGAGTTTCCTCCACACTTACAGCTTACTTAAGACCTCTTTGTTTGATAAAAAGATAGGTTTGAATTCAAAAATATATAGAACAAAAGTGAAAAAGTGTGTTTTGACAGGTTAAGAAAAGATTTTGATGTATAACAGAGATTCGGCCACGGGCCGTAAAGAGCAATGTACGTATTCTAAAATAGGCTTATAAATAACAATTGTATTAATATAAGAAAGTTCAGAAATAAATAATATTAATAGTTATGTGGTTTTCTATTTAAATGTAACCCAGATGGGAAAGAGTGGTAGGGAAAATTAGCTAGGTTTTTCAGGTTTTTCAGGTGATACCGCTCCACATCTACCAGACTACGTAATGTAACGTATGGAGTTTCCTCCATACTTACATATCACTTAAGACCTCTTTGTTTGATATATTTTTACTAGAAGAATATAAATGCAAATTTTGAAATATAGAACGTATATTTTTTCTTGTCAGAAAAAGATTCTACAAGTCTCGATATAACGAGGAATGGTTTGAACGAATGATGAACTCTCTTAGCTAGGTTCTAAATTTTATAGTCAAGTCTTTTAGGGGAGGGAGGATGATGTAATATGGAAACTCCATACTACAAATGAAACCTCTATGTTCGACATATTTTTCTATTAAGAAAAACTCTCTCCAATTTAATATCGAGAAACATATGCAACATGAAACACACGAGAAAATTTGTAAGAGTAGATAAAATAATTGTGAGTAAATAAAAACAAAATGGAACCCTTCAAATGTTTGTAATTGATAAGGACAAAAAGGGCACCGCATGCGGGTCACCTGATAGCGCGCCGCAGCTCCCCGAGGACCCCAGGGACCGCTGCCTGCCAATGGATTTCATTTATTATAAAAATTGACGAACCATCGTCGTTTTCCCCTTTTATTATCGGTGAAGTTTGAACGTTAAAGTTCGAACACCAACAACGAAGCCAATGCTAACATTTGCGTATTATGTCAATGGCAAAATGTAGCTCATATGTTTCTCAATGGCAAAGTTTGCTTAAGAGAAAACCTTAACAGAAATATTTACATCTTATTCCGACTTTGTAAAAGAGAACTCGACGTTGTAGTGTCCACAGAAACCTAATACGGGGGCAAAAATGATTGCTTTTTACAGGTAATTTGAGATAAAATTGGCGACCCCAAGGTTCGTAAACAACCTCAACGTTGATTCCTCGGGTTGTTGTTGGGCTGAGTGTGGACCTGTTTTTTTTTATGGTATAGAGGGCGAACGAGAACTCAGAGCTATTGTCATGACTACCGACGCCGATAGACATCCGTGCAGAAACTACACAGATCCGCTGCCCTCCTTCCTCCTCCCACCTCCATGGACTACCGGCTACTTACACACCGCAAGAAACGCGACAACACAGCTGTCACTTCACGCCGGTCTCGTGTAAATTTATATAATATAATGCTATTACACAGGTGTTATATGCAGGAGGTATACTTTTCCAGCTCCACCTGACCGATATCCCCTTTAGTAGCAATTAGTTATCTTATCTATGTTTTTGTTTCAAAATAAAATATCTCGAAAGATCCGATACGAGTCATCTGCTTTCGAGTGGCCCTCGTGGGGTATTTCACGACAGTGTGTTCTTGTGACCGGGTCAAGAGGCCCTGTTTCACGAGGGTTAAACACTGCAACAGGCCAGCGCGAGGCCTCAGGCTATCTCGTTTATTTCAGAAAGTAGGTTCATTTATAATCCGTGAAAACGTAGAATAAACACTACATATAGCTGATAAGACAATTTAAATTAAACTTTATGTGTATACTTGATTATTTTCCGAAGAAATAAGTAAAATAAAATAAATAGTATTCGGAATACAAAAAGGTTTGTAGAAAATTGGCTTCAAAAATGGATATAAATATAGATCGCCCTATATAATATGATGCCCTTGTATGAAAAATAAAATAGCGAATTATGAAAAGTAGTAGAATAAATGTTGTTGTTAAAGGTGCTAGCTATCTATACCTGAGAACTTGTTGGTGTTTTACAAATATCCCTGTATATTATTGTATACTTATAAAAACATATAAAGCTTTGATGTGTAGGTTCATCGTACTGGCCCCTGCTGACAGCGCTGACCGTCGCCTTCCTCATCTTCATCGTGGTCGTCATACTCAGCGTCAAGTACATGAAGATGAAGATAGCTGAAACGTCGCCCTACGCCAAACCGTTACCAGGTACTACATGGATTACTACATGAATTAAATGTGAACAAATACTTTTTATATGAAGCAACAAATTATTGTCAAATAATTTGTGAATTGCTAATATCTCTTATAAGTCATAACTAAACACACGCTGCTTTGAGCATCGTAGCGATGCTACATCACTATTTACCGACTCTCTATGTTCAGTCGCGGTATCGGAATCGCATGATTTAGCGACTGTTCTGATACTCGGTACGCAACACTTGCAGTTCGATCTTAGGCATTATCTGTCAACTCTGATCTGTCACACTTGTCCTACTTCCACTTTGGCATATCAAAAAAATCTAAATTTAAAATTTAAAAATATTTTATTCCGTAACAAAATTGCTTACATGCTTATAGCCCTGTACTAGGTTGGTGACCAGTATTACTGGGTGCCCCGCTCCTCACCACTGCTACAATATTGAACAAAATAAAACGTAATAAAACAGAAATGAACTTATGAGTTATAACAAAACAAATATTTATAAAAAAAATGTTTAATGCGTGTGTGTGTGTATGTGTGTGTTTGTGTGTGTTTGTGTGTGTGTGTATGCATATGCAACAAACACTTGTACTACAAGTTATTCCGTAGGCACCACGTACTTCGGCAGCGTGATGAAGCGCACGCTCACCAACCAGCCCGACCTCACCATACACGAGGAGTTCCGCTCGCTGGACCCGCGGCGCGCGCGCGCCAACAGCCGCCACGAGCACTTCTATGAGGTGCCGCAGCTCGCTAACAGGTAATATTTTAGTTGTTGAGTTACGTGCTCTCGCAGAGCCCCGTATATTTCTCACAAAAGAAAATTAAATGTTTGTTAACGCACTTTGGGGGCCCCCGTGGCCCCGCGCGGCGCCCTGTATAATTGACACGGTAGATACGGCGCTAGCTACGCCCCTGTTGAGTTGAGACTTTAGCGCTTGTTACACATTTTGTAGTTATTTTACGGGTTTTATTTTTAACACGAGCAAAGGTATAGGTATGTTTTCGCTAGTACATGTAATGAATATTTTATAGTGTTACGAACCCGTAAAGTAACTACAAAAATATGTAAAATTTTGTGTCAATAAATTTGCTCAGTGACTTCAATGCGAGTTTAAACTCTTTGATATAAAGTCAACTTCTTTTATTTTATTAAAGATTGCTTCGTATATAGCTCTTAATGTTTTTGAAATATTTTATATATTATACAATTAGATAACAACGGTTAGTATAATTTATAATAATAATAAAGATATATTATGCTATATGCAAATTCGAGCGTATGCGTATATTTATTTGAAATATGGGGTACGTTAGATACGTCTTGATAACATGACATTGTCTATATACTATACTAATATAAAGCCGAAGAGCATTGAGTTATATGTACTACTAATAATAACTCAATGCCGAAGAGTTAGTTTGATTGAACGCACTACCCTCAGGAACCAATTTGCAAAATTGCGTCCGTGTGAGAGAGTATTAACATTTACCGAAAAAGATTATAAAGCTATACCTATATCACACAGCTACGATTAGCAGAAGCGAACTGTGCAGGTGATGCGAGTGCATCCACAAGGCTATGCTAGTTAAAATATATCATACTAGCTGTGTCCCGCGGTTTCAACCGCGAAATCCATATAAACTTCAACACCCTATTTCACCCCCTTAGGGATAGAATTTCTAAAAATCATTTCGTAGCGGATGCCTACGTCGTAACATCTACCTGGATGCCAAATTTCAGCTTGATCCGTCCAGTGGTTTGGGCTGTGCGTTGATAACTGGCTGGATACGTGTCACGTTTGAGTTTTATATATATAGATTAACCAGTTTTTTTTATTTTTATGTAAGGTTATTATTGTTGTTTTCGATGTAAAAGCGCAATAAGTTATTTTACATTCTAAAAAAATATTTAACCAAATTAAATGTTCGCATTTTTAGCCACAAAAACATTATACTTCTTTTTGGACAATTGTTACATGTAACATCTGATAGTAATTAGCATTAATGTAACAATAAAACCACGGATCGGAAAGCTATTATGCAAATTGAAATTTGTTATCAAAAACGTTATCGGGCCGGTACATATGTACATTGATATTGTGTGGGTGATGTGCAATATCATGCAGTTTCTGTTTTAATTATACATAACATTTTATACAGGTTATTACACATTATTATACAATTAATACGTGGTAAAATACCTTTATGGTTCGTAATAAAATAACATGGAAATATTTTTGAACTGATTTTTGTAAATTTAATACTGGGATCGATGACACAACGGAATGTACTCCGTTGGGCGTAGATTATAAAATAAAATGTTATACTTATTAACTGATTATAAGAAAAGGAGTAACGTTTTTTTAATGCACTTATCTATGTTGTATGTATATATACAGTATATTAAAGTAAACCTAGAATTTGAATATGATCTCGTTATTAATATAACACGGACGCGGTAAGTTGGGACCTGGCAAGAATGCGAAGAATGCTCTCTAGCCCCGCACTTCCTCCGATGTCGCCCTAATATGGCGTCATCGGGGAATGGTGCGGGGGTAGAGAGCGGGGGATGGAATATTTGCCAGGTCCCAACTTACCGCGTCCGTGTTATATGTTACTTGCTGAAGCTTCACGTACTTGACGGATTGTATCGTCTGTGGTGTCGATAGATTTGTCTTAATAACGAGATCATATTAAAATTCTAGGTTTGCTTTAATATACATAAACTAATCAGCAGTTGTAGTGAAATATTTCATATACTTAGTATTATGTTTTCAATTTTATTTTTACACACAACTATTATATTTTAGATTTATATTATGCTTAGCTTGTAGAACCTTGACGGTAAAAACACATTATAACAAGTCCTTGTCAATATTTTGTTTCGTTAAAAAAAAAAGTATTGTGTTGTGTGTGTTATGAATATTTAATGTTTTTTAACTTACTATTATAGTATATACAAAATTTATTCTTTAAGAAACGATTTGAGGTCCGCAATATGTAAAAATTGTATGAAAAATTGGCCGAGTGAAACACAAGGCTTTACCACTTACTTCTCTTGCGCACCTTTCTATTAAGAATCATATTCATTCTTGTGGAGTAAACTCCAGTCGCCAATTAAAGGCCATCGCACACATATGAATTCGGAAAGGTATTGTAACCATATCGCCTTTCGCTTCGCCGTCAACCAGGCGTCAACCTTACGTATGCACGTAACGTAAGCGTATCAGCATCTGTACTACGTCAACTTGGCTACGGAAGCGACCCCTCGCTTACGGCTTGCCGTCGTCGCGCTTACGTTATAGGCGATTACGTTTTCCATTAGTTTGCATTGCATGGAGTTTCATTAAAAGAATTCTGAACAGCTCGAGGTGGTACGTTGACGATCCCTTTCCGAGTTGATATGTGTGCGGCGAGCTTAATACCTCCCAACTACATAGTGTTATCCTTTCCAGCTACGCCGCGCCGATCGACCACGAGGTAAGAACCGCCCGGACCGGAGAGGCCTTTGCTTGCAAGGAAACCGCTGAGTCGGATCACTCTGACTCCAGCTGCTTTTTGAGCTGTGAGTTATTTGACGCACCACACACATCCACTCAATGCTAAATGAGCAGATAAACAAGGCTTATCTGAGATCGGCCTATGGCCTTCCCCATAGAGCGCCAACCATCCCAATTAAATACCCCCCCATACCTACTCTTACGTAGAAACGTAACAGTAACAGTAATGAAGAAAGAAATAATTTGTATAGAATATTTCTTTTAAGAATATTACGTTGAAATATCGGAGAAATATCGCGTGGTATAAGTTAGTAATTTTATAATGCGCTCTATAAATACGTACTTTAACAAAAATCTACATTTTTTTTACGGTATAGGAGCCCTCCTATACCGACGAGCAGTCGGAGCCATTTTCATGACAACCGACGCCCACAAATATTCGCATAGAGGCTATACAGATGCGCTGCCCTCCTTTCTTCTCCCACCTCTATGGGTCACATAAAAGTGTTTTTTAAATGCAAAAAGAAAACTCGATTGGTCATACGAAATAAAAATAAAAAAAAATCATAGCCATTGTAGTATTTGTGGTAATTTCATTTATATATGCATATTAAATATTTAGAAACAGGTAGATAACACAGCTTGCCAATAACTGATATTAACAAATTTCACTTCATTCACATCAAAAGTATATCCTCATAGTCACATAATATTTAATGCGCTTTTAGCATTCTGCTTAGCATATTTAGCATTGGGTTGATTAAAATGCTTTACACGTTTGTATTTATGGGTCGAAATAAAATATTGACGTGATCCTTACTTTTAGCGGGTTCGTCATACGGTAACGAAAGTCTAGAACTGTCGCCATCTTTGAAGAACAACGCGTCTGTTGATTCCAAATTTCTGAACAACCGTTACTTGGAGACTTCGACGTCGAAGGTCGTGAGCACCGATGGAGGCTGTCTGAGGCTGGAGAAGTGTGGCGTGAGCTTGTTCATCCCTGACGGAGTTGTGGAGAAGGGCGAGGAGCTGTTCTCCATAGAGGTCACCGATGAAGAATGGAATAAACCAATTTTGCAAGAAGGTAAGTTATTAGCAGTTATTAGTAAGAGATAGTAGTATTTCTTTATATCCTCCAAGCGAACAATATTTACCTTTTTAGCGTTCCAAATATTAAAAGAAAAATCGACTACTTAGATGTCAGAATGTATGTCAAGACCTTTTTATCAGGAACGCGTGGTAAGACCCATCTAAAATTCAAGTCAAATACAGAAATTCTGTAATTCCTTGCAGCACAGAAAAAAATCATTACAAGTATGATTTTTTATGTGCAGCGAGGAATTGCTAAAAAGTATGCGCCATCAAAAGGTACAGCCGTTAGTGTTTTTTTTTGTTTCCAAAACCTTTACAAATAGGGTTAGGATTTTGACCCGTTTTCCTGAAAGCAAATCCTCCCTTCCTTGTCAATATTCTTTCCTGGCCTAACTCGAATAACCGATATTAGCAGGTATTTCACTGCCAGATTTGGTACTGAACTTTAAGAGAAGTGTTTCAGGAAATAGAACGTCTAGATTTAAAATATCCTATTTAGGTTAAAAGGTCAACATTTATTTCGATAGTATCTGGGTCATATAAGTCGAGAATCACTTGGAAAATAGCTTAAACTATATTAGGTAATCGAGTCTTTTCATTTCGAATACATAAGTGAGCAAATAGATGGAATAAATCTGATATTCTTGTAAGAGGTAATGCCATGCTCCACGAAACCGGATTGCGACGGCATGCACATCCGCCACGACTCTTGCTCACATGGTATCGCAGCAAAAATACGTGTGAATTTATTATTGTGTGAATTAATTTAATGGAGGCCTATTAGGGGGAGGGAAGAGGGAAGGAAGAAGGTCACATAATATGTACTGCAGCGAATATGTACGGACGTCGCGAATCGGTAGTTCCCAAAGGGTCCAAATACTCGGTCCTCCTCTTATCTCCCCATTAAAAAACCCACAAAAGTTATTAGCTTAAAAGTCAGCAATAAAACGAATAGTACCTACTTATTAATTTGTGGCCCTGCTTGGGAAGGTACGGATACTTTAATGTGCCATTTGATGGATTCAAATGGCACATATTGCAACAACAAATCCACGTAATTTATGTGACAATTTAATTACATCTATCACCTTTTTGGTACTATATTTGTATGAGATGGACAGTGCCCCACTGTAGGATAAATCAGTCTGAAATTTCTTTTCTGTTTTGGCAGGTGAAACTCAACTAAGTCCAGTAATAAGATGTGGACCGAAGAACTACCACTTCCCAAAGGCTGTCATACTGACGTTCCCCCACTGCGCCGCCGTGAAAAACTCCAGCTGGACCCTGTCCATGCTCCAGAAGCCGGAAGAAATCAACACCAGGGAGTGGAGGAAGGTGTTGACCCTTGGGCAGGAGACCCCCGGCACGCCAATCTTCACCCAAGTAGACCCCTCTAAAGTGTACATTGTTTGCGAATTTCTGAGTGACTTTGTACTTATAGGTCGAAGTTTTAACTGTTTGGATGGTAAGTTATTGAAGCTGGCCTTGTTTCTCAGTAAACGTTTGGACGGATATTACAATCTTCACGTACGAGTTTTTAACGACACACCATACGCGTTTTACGAGTGCTTCGAGACAGAACGCCGCTCTAATGGATTTCTTCTTTGCGACCCCAAAACCATGTACTTTCAAGAAAACTGTTCAGATTTATGTATCAGTATTAGAGACATTGGAACGGGCTGGAAGACACAGTCTGATGCAACATATCGTGAATTGTCCTTCTCACAAATTTGGAACATGAATGTACGTTCTACACACTCTGTATTTTTACTTCAGCAGTTAGAGACGATAAATGATCTAGAATTGAACGTGACTATTCATCAAAAACAAAATCAATCCAATTCTGTGAACTTCAATTTGAAAACAAACGATTTTAATTCACATTTCAACTGTAATAAACGCTTCAGCTATTCGGGCGTGGAAATGGGTTACAGCATTAATATCCTCGAAAATCCGTTTAATTATTCCTCTTTGACGAAAAAAGAGGGTCGATATGATTTTGTGTACAGACGAGACACACATAGAAACAGTTATACAATGGACAATTATAATAGGAGTAATGTTTTAACGAAATCAGATAGAGTGATACTTTGTAAGCTTCTAGATGGGCAGTCATCTAAAGGGAATGATTGGAGGCTGCTGGCAGAAAAGTTAAAGTTGTCGTCTTTTTATTACTATTTTTCTAATACCTGCTCTCCGACTGAAAACATTCTGAATCTCTGGATATGTAGGAATAACGATGTGAACATGTTAGTTAATCTGTCTAGAATATTTAGGGAAATGTCAAGGGTTGACTGTGCAACTGTCGTAGAAAGACGTTGTTTCCCTAGTTAGGCTTTGATCAGTTTTATCGTATTTTAGTTTCATTATTAAAATTGTACCAAAAATGTGATACTTACGTGCTATACGGTTTCCCAAATGTTTCAAGACTAGTCGTGAAATGTTTTATGCATTATACATGTATCTTTATTTTAAATTCTGATCATAATTGTATCCGCAATATTTTCAGTTCTCTATGTATATCTATATTCATCATATATTTAGTTATATAAGACTATGGTTAAGTAAATGAAACAACGATAATTTCAGCGAAATAATGAAAACTTAAAATTTTATTTTCATAATATTTTAAATTCGTTTTAGGCACCAAGGGTTTCTTTTTTTTTAACTATATGAGAAATATAACTTGTATGATGCTGTCAATAACTCGTTATATTTTTATGATAGAAAGAAACAAAAAGCTGCTGAGATTTCGATTAGTTCTTTACGATTTATGATTTATGATTTTCTAAAATAAAAATATTTTATATTTTCATATTTAATAATACTAACTTTTCATACAATTGCTTAATATAAAATACTTGGGGTTTTTGAATTAAAATAACTTCATTTTATAAAATATTTTTTCCTTACCTTTATGTCTGTACAATCGAATTATTGCACACCTTTATGTCTGTACAATTAGAAAAAATACTTGTAAAATATTTTGTTCATCAAATTAGATTTTCACTGAAATTCTGCTTGCTACCAATTATAGCTATTTCCATTGATAGTAGTATTAATACACTAAAGGTGTTGTAACAATGTTACCAAATCATAATTTCATCACATACGGATTAAAAGATCGTGCAAGCTTAAGCTATCTTAATTCTAGTCAAAGATGAACGTGAACAATAAAATTGTCGCATAAATTGTCACCACAGTAGTTAGTACACAAATGTAATCTATTTGTAAGAAATGCCTGACCATTTCAAAATTATTATATATACAAACTTTAAGTCTTAGGTCACCATTTGTTCCCTACAATCAAAATAAGCTGCAATTCTTCATTTCTTCTTTCTTTCTCAAATATTTTACATCACGCATGAATAAGAATGAAATAAGAAAAAACATGTCAGAAATTGCCGTTTTCAAATGAAATATTAATCAAAGTTATGTAAATTACTCAGTATATAACTCTAAATAGTCAGGCAGTGTAATATTAGGACGTTCATACTAGATTTACTAATTCTGTTTTCTTTTTACTATCAATTTAGTCCAAAATTCATATAAAACTAGAAAGTTGCGATTAATCCTGTTTTACTAATACACATTAGTATTTGATATTCTCCTGGTACTAATCTAAACAGAAACCAAAATTCATAGAATTTTTAAAACTGTTATTTTTTTTGGTATCTTTATTTAAATATATTTTGACAATTAGTATCTCTAGCGTGAACGTACAACTTTATTTAGTGTTATTGAATATTCTGCGAATAGTTGTAACATAAATAGATGCAGTATTATATTGTTTAGAATAAAATATGAGTTACAGTAGTGATTTTAAATTTTTGGAATAAATATTTGAAATTAAATTCTGTTTTTTAATTGATTTATAATAGACATTATATCTTCAAGAAAAGAACATTCCTCTTTCTTAAAGGTCGTCAACGCGTCTGCAGGACACCTAGTTTTGCGGATATCTGTCGGTGGCGGAAGTCACTAACCACCTCCTCGTTTGCCCCCTATAATATAAAAAAGACATGCTTTATGGTGGTAAGTGTCGACCAGGGTAGTGACAAATGGATTAAAAATTTATTTGGGTCCTATCAGTTTGGCCTGCCATAGGCACTTCTGACTCCAGGGTCAATAATAGTCTCTTTCAACGATCACTGAACAAGATTATCGCTACGTTTATGATTTATAGGCCGTCTATAGAGACGAACCATCTGCGCAGGACGTATAGGATCGTATTTTATATTTGAGATGGATATGGACAGATCTTAATTACAAACATATTTATCCTATCTGCTACGCTCAAGTACCAATATGTGAAAGTATGAAACTTACGCACTTACGTAACTTACTTCAAGAAAATACCAGAATATTTTCTGGTAAGAGGTTTTCTGAGGATTAATCGGCTAGCACGAACGGAGATTCATGCTCACATGATACTTATTGTTTTAAAGCACAGATTCCCAAACTTTTTCGTCTAACGCCCACTTTGAAAATCAGTTACTTCGTATCGCTCCCTTATTAGTTATTACACCTTGGTATTCAAAGACAATTATGTCGTTTCTGGCCCCTTACCGCCCCCCTCTGAGCATCTAGTGTCCACAAGGGGGCGTTATCGCCCACTTTGGGAAAGACTGTTTTAAAGTAATATCTCTGTCGCTTTACGTGCGGTTGCCCATTGGAAGAGAGGAAGTAAGGCATCGTATCTGCATTATGATTATGCTGATATCTATGGGCATTGATAGGCAATAAAAGGTTCCGATAGCTCGTGCCCGCATATACACATGAAACCTATATCTCGTCGTGACTGAAATTTGGCTACGGTGGTCGTCTCTGTAAAGACGAGTCATCTGCGAATGGCATAATATTATAGTGCACAAGTGTGCGCGCAGACACAAGCGCACTGTATATTCCCTTATTCTCATATTCCGATGGGACGACAGTCCGACACGACCGGAGAGAAATCAGGCGCAGGATCGACGGCTTAACGTACTCTCCGAGGCGCGGTGGTGTAGCACCGCCAACTTCCTGACTCCGGACTTTCAATATAATTTGAAAAATTCCAATAACAATGTTTGGTCTGACCCGGAGATTCGAACCCCGGACCTCGTCTATGGTTAAACACGTTTACAAAAACAAAAAAGTCAACAAAAACACCTACATAAAAAAGTCTACTTGAATCTACTGGTAGCCATAAAATAATTGAAGACTGAAATGATAAATTGAAGGGTAAATAATAATTTGTGGGGATACTGATCAACATACTAAGATATTCTTCTATAGTCGAAATTAAAAGAGAGGAATTAAAAAACACTACATCCTAAGCTGAAAATCGACGGTATGGAGGATTATTCTAATTTAGTTTCCATATATTTCCGTCGGTTTTGATTCGTGAAGATAGACAGAATCAGGTGTGGCCAGCCGTACTTTTGTAAATATTATTTAACTTTATAAAGTCATGTAATAAAAACAAGCAGTCATGGAGGACTGAGCAGCGCTACGCGATGAGTGGCAGCCATGAGTTAGCGTAGCTCCACCTTTAGTTTTTTAGAGTTTGTTTCGCCGGCTCTCCTCAGGACAGGGCTAGGGTTAAACCGGTGGTAGATTTAATTGTTGACGTTCAAAAGGTAATTTCTATAATTATATTTGAATAAAAACTTTTTCATTTCATTTCATTTTCATTTATGTAGTACGTATGACACGTTAGCTCATACGAACTCATTGCCCCTTGCATGCCACTAAAGAAATTTTCACTTAAAAAAAGTTCACTCATGCCACCCGTCCGAGCGCGTCCGCTACAAAATAATTGGGGGCTGTAATGATAAATTGAAGGGTAAATAATTTGTGGGGATACGGAGCGACACGCTCGGATATTCTCGCGTGCCTCGACCCAAATACCGGTGTTCAAGTATTTACGCCGAGCGGACTTGCGATTGCATTGTTTAATAATTGAAAACTCTTTCCAAATCTCACTTTTCGTTGTGCAAGTCATAAGATATAGCGGATACAGTTTTATTTTTTTAAGAGATTTGCCTTTTTAATAACTTTTTCGTGTATCCCACCGTTGCGTTAATGATAGGACTTGGAGGCATAAAACGGCAATTCTGTCATATTTTCTAGGCCAACTATTGCCGTCACCAAGCGGCATGTTATGATACCCTGGTGTTTTAGACCCTGCGATGCGGTTCTGTCTGTAACATCATCATCATGGATTTGTCCGGGTAGGTATTGTAAAATAAAATGCTGAATTTTCTGCTAGTTATAGACGTAGATACAACATAATATGGTCTACTATATACATATATCTATACATGGTAATAAGAAACATACAATTATTTAAAAGGATATCTATTTCATACACACAACTAAACAAATACCCCACAAAATAAATGACCGATTACATAGTTTGGGCTCATCGTTGTGATAGTGGGCTTGTCGTACACTCAGGCAACAGATGGCAATTCAGTGGTTTGGGGTAATTTGTAGTTCATTTTTAAGCTCGTGTGCTATGCAGGGGATCGAACTTTTGGCGTTCATATGATTCTGAATAGTAAAACATTTGTCTTGTGTCATAATATATTGTTTTGCCTATACAATAATAGAAGCGAGGGCAATTTAGATAAAAGTCAATAACGTATAAGCTTGTCACTCGTACCAAAAACAATTACCTTTCCTTACACGGTGATAGAGATATCCTAAACAAAGAATGTATGGGCCTAGCATGTTCTAAAAGCAGGACTAATTGTAAGTATAGTGTGGGTAATGTTTGGGAATATGACTAAGTACACATTTATGGCTCTAGGCCAAACTAACACGAGTTGTATGTGTGTGTGAGTGCATAGAATTTTTTAACTCACCATAAGCGTATTTGGTTGCGGCTATTACTGGTTGCAGACCTACGCCATGGCCTATTTTGTATACTTACTTGTAAATCCGGCATTGATAGTGTTCCATAAATTAGTACCTCTAAATCGCTGGTGCATAAGCTCTACGGCGGGAACAGTAATAGTAGAGGGTTATTTAATGAGAGGTGCTATGTTTATTTGTTTATCTAAAGTTGTAATAATTTGTTATAGACATTGTAACGTATGACATGTAAAGGTAGACTCTGCTTACACATTATACATATATATTCAAATTTAATGTCAAAAATAAATTCTTAAAAAATATTGTAAATACAAAATGTGTTCACAAGAGTTTACGATCTATTCTAATTGATATTTAAACCATAACAATTAAAAATCTCTCAACTGTCGAAACCAAAAATTGACGTTTTTACGTATATTTTTTTTCTGATGAATTTATTTTCTGATCTTGTCAAAGATGGCAGCATGATAACACTGCCTCAGTCACTGTTCATCGGACCAGAGAAGACTTCTGTCTTCCGGGTTTAGGGTGACGATAGGGAGAGAGACCCCCTTTTTCCCACAGCTGGAAAGAAGATGGATATGTGATATTACGGATAATTAATACTTAGTTTCTACGGTCTCCCATCGAATTTGATTTGTGGAAACGACTTCTACTAGACGAACTGCCTAATAAGACAAAACTTACTCCGACAAAATCGGACGGCCCGCCATCTTTATAAATGCCTATTAAGCCTTCCCAAACCTTTTGAAAAGTTAAATGAAGATAAATTAAATAAGTTGAAGTTGAATCGTTCTCTAGAAACGAGAAAGTCAAACAGAACTCCAGCGGGTTTCGGTTACGGAGGATTTCCTGTCGTGTCGCAGATCAAAGATTTGGTACACGCAAAGTCATGAAACCCACTGATCTGTATAATGAGGAGAATAAAATGGGATGGAATTTTTCTTTTGTGGCTTTGAACATTTTCTGTATTCAATGACCGAGATATTCAATTTCGGACACATAGGAATAAATCGAAGTCAAATTCCTCTCGTTACCATATTGATGGTTGCTTGTGGCCAAAAAGACTTGTGGTATTACGTGCTATAATATAAGCCTATTTCCCTACGAGTTATCTATATATAGACTTTATTAGACGCTCTTGTATTTGTGAGTCCTATAGTTTAGCAAACGAGTAGTATGTCTAAAGAAAGTGAGGTGATATCGATATCATCTACTAGCAGTCATCTACAAGGCTATTTATCGCTATCATCAGGTCGTCAATTCTATTTAAATGAAAAATCAGTCGATATGTTTTTAAATTGATATGACACGAAGAGCAGAGGAAAGCATATAAGCACTGCAAGGATTCCGACTTTCGAATAGGACAAAAGTTGTTATTTGATCTTTGCAATTTCTAATGATAGATAGATAGATAAATCTTTATTCAATGCAAACAAACAAATTATTTAAATTAAACCATAGACTTAATAAAAAGTATAGACGGAGCGTTCTCAACAGTGAAATGAAGCCAGTTTTTTGACAACCGCAAAACATGTGTGCGCTTAGTGAGAGTTGCCGTGTAGTAAAAACTTATTACCCCAAAATATGTCAATACGGACATGATGAACGGATAAGTAAATACATACGTTAGCATTTTCTTTCAACCCATTCACTGCGTCGCGTCGTTCGAAACCTCGATTACTCCTACGATGCGAGTAAGTGTAGAAAGAAGAAACAAGTTTGGATTGTTATTTAAATAATATACCTATGGATACAAAAAAAGCAAACATATTATTTACTAGCTGCGCCCCGCCATTTCACCCATGTAAATTTCATTCCAGTGGAAAATAGAAAATCATTCCATGGCATTCCATTGAAACATTTTTTCGGGATGCAAGTTACTATCTACGTGTGTGCCTAATTTCATGAAAATCGGTTCAGTAGTTTTTGCGTGAAGGAGTAACAAACAAACAAATAAACAAACAAACATACAAACTTTCGCATTAATAATATTTTTAAAGTGCCGTAACTTCGTTCCGAAACGTTTTACGAGATTTAGCCCAAGAACGATTTTTATTCATATGGATTTTGTTTTTGGATTGGCATAGGTTCGATAACTAGCCACGATGAGAGAGAAAAATAATGCATAATAATGAAAATTTTAGGAATTTTCAACAAAAATCTTCATTGCCCTACTGGTAATATTGTAAATGCGAAAGTGTGTATGTGTGTATATTTGTTTGTTTGTTTGTCTTTTTTTTCACAATAAATCAGATCAACTGCTCGATGTGATATTTAGTATGGAGATATTTGAAGGACTATAGCCAGTGCCATAGGCTCCTTTTTATAGCAAACTTCCAGTAGAAAACACATTTCCATCAAATCAATCAAATAAGCGCTATAGATGGCATTATTACAGGCGCAAGCAACAGTATGACGTATGTACTTACGTCCTTAGTTATCAAATGAAATTGCTACTATCAAATGTTTGACAGAAACGTCAGAGTTTTAAACACTTTCGAAATTGCTTATTATGGAAATATTATTTTAGTATGGAGATAGTTGAAGGACTAAAGAGTGCCAGCGTATCCTTTTTATCATGAAAAACCACGCGAGCGAAGCCGCGGGTAACAACTAGTACAATATAATAGAAACATTGGAACCTCGTAACCTTTGGATATCCATTTCGTACCACACGACAAAGTCCTTTCTTAGTGATGTAAAAATCATTACTTTCAAAATGTGTTGAACAAATTAGGCTGCTGATGGTGGGATTCCATGATGGCTCAATTCGGTTAACTCGAATCACTTCTATCCACTTCTCTCTAATATTTTTATTTCGTACAGAAAACCGTAAAAAAAGGTTTTATGAGGGAGGATTAAATCAAAAAAACTTGTTTACTGTTACATTAATTGGGTGAATATTAAAAGTAAAAATAGAAATAAGTAAATGGACGTGATTAGTGATTACATTACATTACGTTTCGTTACATTAATAACTAACCTCATAAACGGGGACTATTTTGGCGCTTACTAGTGACAACATTTTCGTTTTGAAAGCTGTCAAACAATTGTTGAAATTTATTTAATAATATATGAATTTTTATGTTTACTTACGTATGAAATGTAAGTCCTTCTTGCTTTTTATTCCTCGAGGAATGATTTTTGCAGCCTTTCACTACACAATTCTGCATTTTCAAGTAATAAACAATTATTTATTTGGAAGTCATACGCCATTGACGAACTGTCACAAACTAATGATTTCGGTGTAGTTTGGTTGTCAAAAGTGTATGTGAGATCGTGTATATACAGGAATGGGTGTAGTTTTGCTGGCTTCATTACATTGTTAACAGCGCTCCGTCTATACTTTTTATTAAGTCTATGAATTAAACAAAGATTAAAAAGGAAGAGCAATTAATATTTTCGTTTGGTAAAAATAGTTTCTGACAACCCGAAGTTCTAAAGTTTGTGGTGTTGACCGATGTTCCTCGGGGAGTTGACGGTCCTGCGCCTGATTTCTCTTCTGTCGTGACTTTCTGAGTTTCCTTCGAAATAGGGGCATGAGAAAATAGAGAGAGTACCTATGTTTGCGCACACACTTATGCTCTACAATGTGGCAACGGACGATCTGTATAAAGACTAGCGAACGCTACGCAGTGGATAATTTTGTAGAGATCGCCGTAACAAAAATACGGCTAGGTGTTCACATTTATATTCGAATTAAATATAATTCACTGTCTGGATTCTTCTTTTTACTCTTGGTATCCTCCTCCATTGATAGTTTCCTATATGCACTAGCAATTAACATATAAATCCGACTAATATTATAAATCCGAAAGTTATGTTTGTTTGTAACTCCTTTACGCAAAAACTGCGGAATCGATTTTCAGGAAATTTGGCACACACATAGAAATTAACTTAGATTAACACATAAGATAGTCTTATCCCGAAAAAATGTTCCTATGAGATGCCGTGGGATGTTTTTCTATTTTCCACGGGATCCAAATTTATGCGGGTGAAATCGCGGGGCGCAGCTAGTATGAAAATATATATATCATCGGCTGATTTTACATTCACTGTCGCTCACGAGATTATGTTTGTGTCGAGTTCTGATAAAATAATACGAAAAATTAGTTATGGGATAATTTAGGGCCGTGGTCAACTTACAAAGTTTATCAAACAAACACACACGTACAAAATTATCCGCGAACGTAGAGATAAAGTAGAGTTGACGACCAGGTTGGCACAGTGGTACAGGGCTCGGATAAGTGGAGCGTGTTGCGCCAGGGGTCGCGGGTTCGAATCCCGCCTTGGTCATGGATGTTAATATAATATGTATTATTTGTATTTCTATAATAAAAATCTTAAATATATTCCGTTGTCTAGTACCAGTAACACAAGTCCTCACGGTACTTAGCACGGGGCTAGGCTAACGTGGTGTGTAAAGTCCACAGATATTATTTTTTTATTTATTTATTTAATAAAAAAAACTCAGATTTTAGCAAACAACTGAATACCCTTACTAAGCCTTTTATTTTGCCACCATTTGCAACGCATATCTAAATGTTCTCTCGGAAGAACTGACGGGTGTGTAGTGAGATGTCCCGTAGAGCCCTTCAGGAGACAGCGCACACTCGCGGGCAGCCGAGGGTGTACCTAATTGGAGGGCGCTCGACTGACGAGCCAGCCGCGTCTTATACTGCGGCCTCTTGTGTCTAATGTTTCTCACTATTTGTTATGGTGTAAGGGAGGAAACGAGCAAACGGAGCCATTTCCATCACTGCCGACACCTATAGATATCCGCATAGAAATAAATATATGCGTTGCCTTCCTTCCTTCTCCATTGGCCACATGGTAAAGGAGACAGTATCATCGGCTACTTACATACCACATAAAACGCGACAGAACAGCTGTAGCTAGTTATAACTTGCTATTGTGATAGCAAAGAAACCTCGAACAAATCTGATAAAACTTTAAATTTTTCATACGTTTTAGCAGTTTTATATATTTAGATAAATTTACATAGCAATCAGTAGAAAAACAATTTAAAATCCACCAATTGACACGGAAAAAGGAAAGATTCAGCAATCTTTACACATATTTTTTAACTTAGATTCAATAATCTAAGTAAAAAGCATATTTTAAAATTTTACAAACATACAAGAAATTCGTCCGTGAAAATTCATATTTTCTATAAAGAAAGTTGGTATATTTCCCAGTCATATTTCATACGAGCGGAGCCGCGTTACACGGCTACTCCACACTGTCAGCTCAGATTTATCACCAGCCATCTCCCGTAAATCACGGCTCTCCACAAATGCAGCGCCACAGTCTACGGCGTTAAAAGCTCTATTAGTTATCCATTGTGCGAGCAAATGTATGCGAGACAGCCTGTTGAGGATAATACAGTGCTTTATGTATAGGTATCCACTTTATAGATCATCATCAACACGTGTGATGATCCAAACGACTTTTTGTAAGACCACCGACGTTTCATTCCCACCCGTGACCGTAGTTGCTGTAAAGCTACTGAAACGTAGGTTAAATATACCGCTCTAGAGTTCGTTCACTGTAATGAGCAATCTTATTATCTTATCTTATCTTATTAATATTAAAAATGCGAAAGTTTGTATGTTTGTTTGTTTGTATGTTTGCTACTCCTTCACGCAAAAACTGCAAAACCGATTTTCATCAAATTTGGCACACACATGGAGGGTAACTTGGATTAGCACATAGGATATTTTTATTCCGAAAAAATGTTCCTTTGGGATGCCATGCGATGATTTTCTATTTTCCACGGGACCGAAATGTACGCTGGTGAAACCGCGGGGCGCAGCTTGTATACGCATAAACTTAAGACATAATTTTTTGAATAATATTGCGCTTATTTCTATTAAACATACTAAATAGAGCCAAGGCCAGATTATCGTCAAAATGAAGTTTTGCGCAAGTGTCTCAGGAAACTTAACAATCACTAAATATATAAATAATGTATAGCAATCTTAATGCAAATTCAACCCTTAACTTGGAGTTCTCCAGTCGATTTAATCTCCCAAACTTCCTTCGACTCAAGAGGAGCGACTGGGGTGAATAAATTTAAAAACCTCTTAACAGAATACTTAGTGGGTGGTGAAAAGTTTATGTTTACTGCAGAAGCATATTCCGAGTGTAATCTAAGTGAGTGGTTTTTGGGTATTTTGGGTTCCCTGAAACAGCGAAATAAATGTATTTTGAAGGAATCGTAAGTTATTTGGATTAATTATTAATATATGATAGATGCTGTTCGTTTTTATAATTTCAAATAATCTCATTTTGATTTTAATGAGAACATGTGGCTGATTAAGTTCAATTAAAGTTGGTGTTATGTACCAGTTCTAATAGAAATGGTGTAGGAGGTGATAGATAATTTATATGAATGGAATTATTTATTTATTTTACAAAATTATGGTAAGTATCCATATAATTTTTTGAGCTGGAATTTGTTGCGAACTATTTTTAAAACTAACACTCATAATAGATTGTACAGCAACATAGAATTAGGTTATTTATAAACACCTAGTCTAGCCATAAGCTCGGTTACAAAGAAATTCATTGCAAATAATGTATATTAATTTTGCTGTATGCTAGTTTAATACACAAATATAAAACAATTAAAAATATAAAAGCTTATTTAAAGTGGCCTCTATTGGCTGCAATACAGTGCATTCTACGTTGAGGCCAGTTATCAATAGAAGCACGCACTCTTTCCATGGGGAAATTCTTCACTGCCGATCGCATGAATTGTTTTAGGGACTCCAAATTATCACGGCGTTTAGAGAAATTAAGGGCTTAACTACCGTGTCAAGAATGGTATCTTGATACACTTGTGCCGAAGTTTTAATACCTTTTTACAAAAATATGGCTCAGTCACTCTTTCATAGCTAGTATCCCACGAAACTATCACGGAAGTCGGGTAATTCCTTAGAGCTTTGAGTATAAATACGGTCGTTTTGTTAGTTAAAATGTTGCTCAATTGTAAATTATTTTTCATTCGTAAATATTTTTTTCTGTGACCTCCCTTTGCGTACCGCTTCAGTAGTTGTTTCGAATTTACCACCCTATTCATCTTTAATTTGTCAGTTAAGAAATAACCAGTGCGTCTCTTATACGCTGTAAGTCCTAAGTCATCTTTTAATATACGCGACATGGTTTTAGGTGCTATCCTTATTTCCCGATATAAAATCTTTTGCTTTCGGACAGGATTTCTTCGAATTCTTTACCTGACTGCTTTTTTGACCACCTTTTTCGTACGAACACTACGTGGACGGCCAGATCTTTCTCTGTCACAAACAGAGGAAGTCTCATTGTACCTATTAATAGCCCGGTACACAAACATTTTACTAATACCAAGTGTATGGAGAGTTTCAAAAATTGAATTTGGCTTCATACCTCTGTACTTTGTTTAATGCAATCACATCGATTCTGCTCCCTTCGTCACTCCACTCCATTTTAATATCTCAAAATATTGTATAATATATTGGCGCCAAAATGAGAAAACACAATGAAAAATCGTATAAAAATTACAGATTCCAAATTCAAATGTAATATTTTTTAATTTTCAATTGTAACAGGATTTATGGACAGACTAAGTGTATCTACATATATATCACAAAATATGATTACAATTTTGAAAATTGATTAAATGTTTAGTACATTTATTAATGAATTTTATTTAATTTTAATAATGTACATTTAAACAATGAGTGCTGCTCGATTGTACAGCTCGTGATGTAAGTAATGACAGTAATTATCATATTCCCCGTGCACCGCATTACCACAACCATCTAAATTTGAGTGCTCATAATCCCATAACAATTTTAGTTAATAGATCGGAACCCCACTTCGTAGCCATAGATCACGCTTGAACAACAACAACTTGATTTTTAACAAATTTGAAACTTCATTTATTTTTAGCTCAATTAAAATCCTTTTTTATTTATTTTTACATTTCCATCATGATTAACTCGTTAATAAAAGTTATTCGAAGTCTTCGGAACCGCCCTGTAAAGTTCTAAATTATTTGAACTTTTAACGAAGATATTTATAGTAGAACTAGTCATATTTTTGAAGTAAAATTTCTATACGAGCTTGACTTGGGAAGAAAGCTGGCGAGAGCGTTACAAAAATGTGTGATCGAAATGGAAGCTGTCATTCAAATTTAAAATTGAAACATATTTGTATTTAAAAAAAATATCATATGACATGTTATATCATCGTAACTACGATAATAAATGTATTAAATCAATAATTAAACTTTACTTTAGTTGTGTGGTCTAAAGCACACACTTTTTTTATTCAAGATTCTAATTTATAACTGTGCGGAAGGACCCAAATTTAATCGGATTTTTGCGTGAAAGAATAAGTAGCATGCAAATTTTGCATTATTAGGATATACAGGGTGATTCACGTTAAAGTGCAACCCCGAAACTGGGTGAAATTAGACCGAAAACTATTGACCAGAATGGGTCTAAAAAAATTCTAAAAAAAACTAGTTTTTTTTCCGCCACTAAACATTTGTTTCCCGAATTTTGACCTCTATGTACAAATAAATTTATTCCTCCCAAACTAACTGGCCGATTTTGATGAAATAAACGAAAAATCGGTGCCAGGTATTTAGCGATGAGGATAAAATAAAAAAGAGACAACAAAATTGGCACCGGTATAACAATGGAATAAAAAAAGGGTCTCTACGTGGATTTGCCCATTTTGAGCACTGAACTTTAAAAATTCGTAACTCTTGTATTTTTACAGATACAATGTTTATTTTTTATTTTTTTGAAAGCTAATACATTCAAAAATAATAATAAATTATAAAACAAATCAAGAAGTAGGGGTTTATTTCATAGAAATTTGAGTTGATTTAAAAAAACAGTGAAAAAAAGTGATTTTGTTCACAAGTATTTAAAAAAATGAAGTATTTAAAGCCATTTTTGTTGCCTCTTTTTTATTTTGTCCTCATTGCATCCACTTGGCATTGATTTGTCGTTTATTTCATCAAAATCGGCTAGCTAGTTTGGGAGGAATAAATTTATTTGTACATAAAGGTAAAAATTCGAGAAACAAATGTTTAGTGGAGGATTAAAAAATTTGTTTTTTTTTTAGAATTTTTTTAGACCCATTTTGGTCGATAGTTTTCGGTCTAATTTCACCCAGTTTCGGGGTTGCACTTTAACGTGAATCACCCTGTATATTGTTTGATGAAAACAACAAGTTTGACTAACAAATTAGAAAAATTAAAGGTATACTATCTCAACCAGTCTCACAACAAAGTGATAATCAAAGCGATAATCAAAATATTTCTGGATAAAATACCAATGAAAAACGAACATTCCAATGAAGGTCTTTTGATTCACGAAGCATTGTTTCAATTATTTGATGTTCAAAAAGTCAAAGTAGTTATTTGCAGTTTAAGTAAGTATACTAAAGCCTACTTAATAATATATTAAGTAATAAGTAATATAATAATAAATTATACATATTCTTTATTACTAGCGATCCCGCGAAGGTCGATATTCGATCTAAGTGAAACTTTTTTGTAATTAAAAACTAAATTTTCTATGACATATTAATGTATCATCGTAACTAAGGTAAACAATTTATGTAGAGCTTTCAACACTTGCAAAGGACGTATAGAACTTTGTCAATAATTACATGTATCTTATAATATATCAATGTGTTAAATGCAAGGTAGTGTGAGTAAAGTGTTATTTATTAAATTAAAATACTTTACAAACCTTAGAATTGCGTTATTATTCTAAGTTACAAACATTATTATTATAAAATATGCGTTCTGCACTTCTCTTACACGTAAACTATATGTGTGCCAAATTACAGACTCCACCGTCCGCGTTATTGTCGTAAATATGTTCCTAAAGTTTTTGCCTCACGTATTACTATAGGATAAATAATAGAGGTACAATATTTTTGAAGTAAAACTTCTATACGCGCACTTGACATGGAGAGTATGCTGGTAACGCTCCCAGCGTTGTAAAAATCACACATCGGGCGAGGCCGATTTAATTGAAACTTTATTGTATTTAAAAAATAAATATCATATGACATGTTATGTTATTGCAACTACGGCAATGAAAATCAATAATTAATTTTTACTTCACTTGTGTGGTCTAAAGTATACACTTTTTTAAATTAATGCTGTAGAATAAAAATCCTAATTTCTTTTATTGGAAATTTAGCAACAGTGAAATATTTCTTCAAGCCATTTTGTGGTTGCAAATCCCACCAGACACGCTCCTAGCGCATATATCGTACATTATTTTCATGGACCCAAGCAGTTTTCATAAATATGTGAAAAGCTTCACCAAATAAAAAGGTTGTAGAATTTTTAAGAAATATGATCTCAAACCCGGCGATGCTACCGTGCCGGCGTGGCATGTTCACAATTTAAAGCCAACGAAGTCGTACATCACGACTAGTGTTAAAATATGAATTGTGCTACCGTTTAGCTGCTACAGTGTAATATTATAAAGATCTTTCTGCCGTATTTATTAAAATATCTTAACCGGTTATGAAAAAAAATGTACTTTCCATATATCAAAGCCTTTGGTATGGAATAAGGGGAATATGAGCAATCGGCACCATTTTCACGACGTTAGCACCCTTATTCTATAAAAAAATAGAGGAAGAGAGAAAGAAGAATTTTTTTTTTATGGTATAGGGGGGCAAACGAGCAGTTGTAGCCATTTTTATGACTACCGACGCCCATAGACATCGGCATATAGACTATACAGATGCGCTGCCCCCCTTTTCTCCTCCCACCTCCATGGGCAACCGGCTACTTACACACCGCACGAAACGCGAACGACGAAATAAGGTCTCGTTGAAAATACAACTGAAATGGCCACCCTGATATCCGCCATTTTATTTTGCCCATTTGAAAATCGAATGCCGCCAAGTAAAAACAGCATTATAGATATATGCTAATCCAGATCGTATGCTGTCATTACGTGGGTGATCGGCCCCAACACGACTTCGCACTCACCAACCCTCCTGTTGATTGACACACCGCTGAAATCGCACCGCCAAGGGATGCAGCTGGTAACGCCAGTGTTTTCTTTTCTGAATACGCGAAAGTTTTAATTTTATTCAACGACTTAGAGTTCTGGAGAGCTAAGGTTTCCTTTTATAATATGTATGTTTGTTTTTCTTCTACAATAGTGGAGAAATTTATATGGTGGAGAGATTTCGTAAAAGGCAGTGTGCATATCTTATACTTCTTATTTTTTACTTATTTTAACCTGCTCCCACTCTTAAACCCTTGTTGTGCACTTTGTTTTTTTATTTTTTCTTACACGTACAAGCACACTTTATATTATTCCAATGTCAAATATATTTAAGATATAAACTTTTACGTTGCTTTTTCTCTTCTTCTAGTATCTTATAACTAGCTGATCAACTCCCATGGAAAAGTTTCTTGGACTGTCAAGAAGCTTAACCACCCGTTATATAACTTGATCACTGATCGATTCGATCGAAAATCGGCGATAATGGCAAAGAGGTAGAATAATACTGTCGACCATATACATATTGCATATTATTAGCTGTACTCTACATTTTCACGTGCGTTTAATTTAAAAGAAATCACTCATATTCCCTATAAACTTCCCCACCATTTTAACCCCCTCGGAGTTGAATTTTAAAAATCCTTTCTAAGTGCTCACTCACATCATGAAAGTAACACTTGTACGAAATTTAAAGTTTTTAGGCCCATTCAGGTTTCTTTTATTTACATGAATTGCTATTATTTTATACATAGATATCAGAAGTAAATTATACAACTTTTTTATTAATTTTTATTATTCCATGAGGCATAAATGGTTTTTTAAGGGTCTCTAAAACCCCTTATATAATAACGAATATTATTTCCAGTTAGAAGTTAGTTTCCAGCTAGTAAAAGTATTGAGTCTTTACCCTTCCCTATAATATTCATCATTACATGCACGTCTAATAGTTTTATTACAATGCGAATGGCGATTATCTTAGTGCATGGTACAGCGAGACGAATGCTGTTCACGACTCACCGCTCCCGGCCCCAAGACAAAGGGCGGTGAGTGACGTCTGACGGAAGACTACGCTTCATGGGAGCTGTACTGTCGTGAGGGGAGGCCTTTGGAGAATACATGCTTGTTGCCACATAGAGACAGTAAATAAATGAATCATTTAAAAAAAATCCTATATTAGTAGGCGTGTTTATTTTTTAAATTAAAAACCTATGCTTTAGATAAATGCTGATGATGGTTGTACGGTTCGTACACCTTGAGTACATCATCATCAGTTAATCATCAGCATAGCTGATGATTAAATAAAATGCTAAAGTATGCTGCTGATGTTTATATTTGCTATTGAGTGCACGTCCGCGGCTCGCGACACTTATTTGTGCACTGATTCTAACTTATAACTAAAATGGTAATGTAAGTGTGTGGATTGCGAAATATATGAATGTGCTGATGCTGCTCTGTACGGTTGGACCGTGCAATGGTGATAGTCTTTAAACTGTTATAGCAATCTCTGATTATGTTTATTTTGCGTTGATACGATGAACAAAAAAGATGTAGGTAAAATTGATGTACAGAAATGTCTACGACAAAATTTAAACGCTATAGAATCAATACCACCAATCTGTATGGATACGATCCCCGATGACACGGAAAACGTAAAATTAACAAGAAAATGCTTTAACGTACACAACTGTTAAAGCCATTACGACCCCGATTTGACTACACCACACACTATAGTATAACGACCATTAACATACGGGTCTTTCGAGAATGACCGGCCTCCTTTGCTCTTTGGTGTCGGAAACTACAAACAGCACGAAACCGTACAGCATAGCTTTTGCGACGGTATCATGTCACGAATTAATTGAGGCACCAGTTCTTTCATTTTCAGCACCATATCAACTTTGAACTCAACGTCATAATCACATATTGCCAAGGTCAACACATTCGTGCTCTCCTAAAATCTTTTCCAACAGTCCACATAAATCCTTTTTTATCAAACAAAGAATCTCGTACATCATACTCCCCTCCTGACCTTCTCGCAAGTTTCTAAGTCGAAAACAACTTAGTTCGGTAACAAAGTTGAGAAAAGGGAAATAGCGATAGAGTCGGTTGTTTTTTAGCGATTATTTCCACGACATAAAATCACGAATAGATGATAATTATGTTATTGTTCAACTGTTTTAATGGCAGCTAGATAAAATAGAGTTTATTAGTGATATCTTTGAGTTACAAGCTTTAGCGATTCTTGACGAAAACAATTTACAACATAACTTACAAAGATTTAGACTCCCGATCGGGAATCCTCTCTAATAACACTGATGGATGCTACAGTTACACTTTCGTGTTTGGTACGGTTTTTAACATGCTCTTTTCATATCTTCTGGTGTAGGTACCTAATGAGTTGGCCATTCGTCGCAATGCCTGGTTGCTTTGCAACGATTGGCCACCTCATAGCACAGATCCGATGACATGTCTGATATCCGCATCATATGAGTGGGCATTTCGCTCGAACGTGAGCCCACACCTATCGAATCTCACTCAGATCCTGTAGCAGTGTGTATATGCGTTTTCCTGAAACTGCCCATATAACTATAAATTGAATAATGTGAAAGGCGTTGCATCGAGTTTTAAATCCAGTGGCTGATTTAAAGGAGGTTTATGAGCATCGGTATTCATCAACAATATGCGCCTGTTCGTTTGCTTCTTGTGCTATAAAAACACATTGTTTATTAATAATATTACATACGGTGAATATTTTTATAGCCGCAAAGACAAATAAACACAATATAAAGCAATTAATATGAATATTACATTTATATTCATAACAATGGGAAAACATTTTTTGCCAGACATTTCCTTGCGTTTTCAGTTACATAGGATAGTGAAACTCAAGACGATCTTAATGAACATAGGGCTCGCTGAGCCGCAGAAGCCAGAGAGGAAAGGCTTCCCATTAAAAGGGCTAAACCCTTCGCCGGTCCATAATGAATCTAGCTTATATTACACTACTTATTGCTTTGTTAATATCATATCAAAACACATCAAAGGTACGTACGTACATATGATTATTAATTTAGTCTTTGTTGATTATTTTTATAGATACCTACTGGTTTTGACTCCTTGAAAACAAAGGACAAATTATTTATATTAAATACTTGTTACCAGCCAAATACATTAGTGGTCACTCAAAATTCGGTCTGAACTATAAAAAGAAATAATACATTCGACTTCGATAACAGTTTCAATTTGTATCTGGAAAAACTTTTTCGCAAAAAAACTGACATGGGTGACATAATCTGTCTGTCACTGTCATAACGGTAATCAATTTCCCCCTTATTAATATTATTATAAACAGAATAACTTTATTCAAGCATTAACCTAGTAATAAACTGACATGTGTCAAATTCCATAATAAAAAACACACGAAAACTTATAAAGTTATTCTATGTTTATTAATAAGGGAGTTTGTGTATTAT
>LUGF01042732.1:143757-158812 GCA_001625245.1 Calycopis cecrops
CTATATTAATGTTATAGTAATATGTAATAATAAACATTGTCTTGCTTCCGCCCTATTCATAATCATAACTATCTTCACACATATGACATATTATCGCAACTGGTGTGTAAGTATGAAGAGAGTTATGAATATGAAATATGAATAAATAAATTTTGTAAGAGCCAGTGCCACACTCACTGTGTGCTTGCGTTCAGCCGAATTGGGTCGGCACGACCGGGGAGGTACCTCTCGCTTACACGAGACCGGCGTAAAGTGACAGCCGAGCTGTCACGTTTCGTGCGGTGTGTAAGAAGCCGATGGCCCATGGAGGTGGGAAGAGAAAGGAGGGCCGCACATCTATATAGCCTATATGCGAATGTCTATGGGCGTCGGTAGTCATGAAATGGTAAAAAATAAATATACGGAGGACGCAAGAAAAGTGTTTAAGGATTTCTTTGTTTGCTTGTATAGAATAGGTTATGAAAAAATCTTTTGACTTCAAAAACCTTTTTTTTTCTATTGTCGCAGAGAAAATGCATGTAGCCTCCAACCGGCCCGGGGTGTGTCGGAAATGTGCGTCGGATTTGACACAAGAGTACCCCTACCGACTAAAAACTACTGCGAGAGCCGTCGGCCGCCGAGTTGGGATGTTCCTGATCTATCAGCAACAGGACATCCCGGCGACTGGCCGGTACCCAGCTAGGGCCCGATCTTCGTCAAGAAAGGGGCACCCCATCTAATCCCAAATGTCGTCTCCGAAGCGGGTCTGCCGCCTCCTCTCTGGCTCGCTTCGAATACACTTTCTGTGATTTACGTCCTCACAAAAACAGGCTACTGCCGCCCAGGCTTGACTTTAAAATCCTACATTATTCCCAATGAATCCACTCAATAGAATCTTTCAATTATGTTAGATATCTGTATGATATAAAAGCCTTACATCGACGTTATCATGGTGTTTCACACATGTTCACACCGCGCCCGTTAATCTTAACTCCAATAAATGTTTAATTAAAGGAAAAGAGGCGATATATCGAACGTTCGAGAGCGCGCCAGCTGAGTTTACAATTAATTATCCACGGCGGGGGACCGCAGACTCAACTCGCAACAACAGGAACTAACTCGCTAATCGCTAACACAAATATTTGCTGCGCGGTTCCGGAGAGCTGTGTACTAGCTAAGTAATTAACTTTCCCAGCAGTGTGGCCTGTCACAGCTAAAACTGATATATGTAAGGAGTTTTTTACTAGTGTAAGCATCATACATTCGTGTCTTATTGCTGATAGACCCATGACATTCCACCACGGCATTCGCAGAGGTTTTCTCCTGTGCAATATGTAAAAAATATGCTACTTCTGACGCAGTCGGAAAAAGGATTGTTTGACAGATTTTGGGCTGAGATATTTGAAAAAACTATCTTGCTACGTTTATCTAGTTAAATAAAATCGCTCATCTACTTTCTGTATTATCATTATTAAAGCGTTTTATTAGACGCAGTAAAAAGCTGAGTGCCTTAATGTTTGAAATATTTTTTATCGACTCAAGTAAAACGTAGAGATAAAAAATACCGTCTGTCTCCGTGGTCATAACCATCATAACAACAGTTTTATGTTTAATTTCATCAAGAATGGAACAACTGGGAGTTTGTTCGTGGCCTTTATTGAAGTAAAACTTCTTTGCTAAACCTGGCGAGAACGTTACAAAATTGTGTTGATCGGGAGAGGCGAGAAACGAAAGATGTCATTCATATACAAAATTCAAATTCAATCGAAGTGAAACTTTTTGTATTTAAAAGATAAATATTGTAATTGTAACTATGTTAATGAATTTGTGAATTCAATCAATAATTACGTTTTGGGAACTGACGTGAAAATTTATCATAAATGCAAATTTTAAAAAATGGTTATGCTGCACCTTATGACAAATATTCTTTTCTTTTTAAAACTTTATTAAAATGTCAATTAAAAAGCACGAACCCGCACCACCTGATTTGTATGTTATTCCTTGCATGTTCATATTTGACAATACCCACACATTTTTAGTATTTGTATAAATAATGTAGCCACTTTTTGTGTTGAATGGGAGAAAATTAATTTACAAAAAAGTCCTTTATTGAAATATTGAAATTCATTATTTGTATAAAGCCGAACCACCACACATGGCACATGGTACTTTTAGCTCGTTAGTTGCTGTTCCCTGTCTGGTCCTTGCATCTTTTTTTAATAAACGACAAACCAGCAGATGATAAGAGAGTAGTCGCTTACTAATACTGCCCATACACTGTTTAATCTACAACTACCCATCCGGCTTTTTTTACTGCGTCTTCCTCCGTATCATCCTTTCTTCCTTAAGCCACCTTCATAACTGCGTCTGTATCATTCTTCTCGTTCTTTCTTATGCCACCTTCACGAAGGAGACTACGTCTATATCATTCTTTTCTATCTATCTTATTCTTTTCTTTCCATCTTATGCCATCTTCATGAAAGGGCCTGCGTCTGTATCACTTTTCTCTTTCTATCTTATGTCGTGAAGGGGATTTTATGAGCAAAACAAAGTTATTAAAGCAAGTTGGTTACAAGAGGACGTTATCCGGCGGCCGATCGGTGGCGCGTGACCAGCCCGCAGATCTCTCGCCGGATAAAACGCATAATTGAAACACGGAGATGTTGTGGGATCCGATAAAGATCCTTTTAACTTATTACACGCACGCCCAGCTTTACGTTTATGAAGTTTTTATATACCCATCGCGTAAATTTTGGATATAAATATGATGTTTTCTCTTTCGACTTATCATTTACCTGGAAGATATTGCTACCTAAGCAATAAGGTCGCCTTTTGTGTACATAATTTAATGTAATAATGATATGTTTAATATCTTATAAGATATATATATATATCACACGTATGTATATACACAATAAAGAATAATACATAACATACGTATGTACACAATAAAGAATGGGTGGTTTTTGGGGTGGCTTTCATTCATTTACATTGCGCTGAAGGTAAATGAGTATTACCTGGTGGCAAGTGACTCGTATCACACAAATATCTTATTTTCTACTTTAAGATAAAGTCGTTTAGTTCGGTGAACTACTATAAGACTGTCTCACGCAAAAGCCAGTTGTATTGTACCCAAAATTAATGATGAAGAAGCTTCTGCGATTAGCTCACTGCTTTAGGGTTCATCCTGGAATCTTTTTACCGCGTTTGGCGAGAGAAAATCAAATATCGTAATTTCACGGGTTAAAGAACAAAGGGAGCCGTCGAGCCTTCGATTATTATCGATAGTAAAGTGAAGCTAATTGGGCGCGAAAACAAGACCGACCGTCCAGGGCTGCCAGGTGGTCGCTCCAAGTTGTGAGACTCTGCTAACGCTAAGGAACCGAAATAAAATGAGCCATGTTAAGCTTTTTTAAGAAATCTTTTTTTTATCCTTTATAATCTATTCTTTATAAATCTTTTTGTAATATCAATTTGTTAGAAAAGAAAATGCTAAAAGTAATGTTCAAATAAAATTTCACAACTGCTTTCGTGTAATGTAACGAAATGTGCCTTTTCTTTCTCTCTGTCTGTTTTATCAATTATGCTTCGTTGTGCTGTAGGTACATTTTAGTATTACTGTTTACTACATTGTCTTTTTTGACGGGCTTGGCCCACCACATGTTTCCTCCGCTGCTATTCCTGTGTCGTCAGAATCGAAAGCGGCCACCACTCTAGTCCATTGATATGATTCCAGGTAACCCGAAGGAAAAGCGAAAACTGTCTTAGGACTCGCAACAAATAGCAATCGTAAACTTGTATTTTTCCAGTAATATTTATAACTAAAACGTTTGAAAGCACAGAAGTTCCCAGTGCATGAGATCGTCGTAGTAGATTACCTCGATAACACTATGCGTATTGTCTCAAATTATTTTTCGGTATTTTGCATAGTCAGGCCAAATACTACGCTTCCAAATGATGGGATCTACTCTCTGTTCGTATTCTTTATCTTACAAAGTGTTGAAGGTACTAGTTTAAAGCTATAATGTATGTTTCAAAAAAAGCTGTGGCCGATAAGGAATTATGCGACGCAACGATAGAATTTTCGCCAATATTAAGATAAACGATCACGCGCGCACGGAAAAAATGTGTAAATGTGGCCCTATGATTAAGTTGCTGACGAGTGGCAGACATGATATTCTATCTTATCGTTATTTAAGGTTTATTTGTCGTTACGTTACGTTGTCTACTACACATTCAGATACCACTAAATATGTCCAGTGTTATTGACTGATTTATTTAGGTGCCGTAGTCGTCGACATAAATTAGCCAACCGGGACATAACATGTGACATAGAGCACAAGTGCGTGCAGACACAAGTGCATCCGGCGCAGTAACAGAGAAATCTGTCGCATCTGGGATTCAAGAACTGTATTCCCCTGGGAGGCAGCCCTGAAGCCATAGCGGCCCACCGCCCAAGGGTTAAGCGTGAGACCGCAATTAGTAGTGTAACGACGCGTGCCCTCTAATGGCCCCAGTTAAAGTTTCTGCTCCTAATCACCGTGACCACACTGGCCTGTGATTAGCATTTACAAATTACTGGCGCACGATAAATAATTATCGTCAAACGTGGCACTGACAACGTGCCACATATATTACGATGTCCGCCATTTGTTTTGCTAATGTTTCGCATGTTTAAATAGATGTCCGCTCTAGGATTGTAATATCGTGCGCATAAATTTGTGTTCGTTGTGTTTTGTTGCAGTAATATATTTTAATGGTTTAATCAGGTCGTTCTCGATAGAACCGTTTTTCTGTGGACGTTTGAAAGTAATCGAAATGAAATGTAAAAAAAATATCTATCTAATTATGTAGGTGTTAAACAAATTACAGAAGCAAATTGAACATAGACAATTTTAAAATCCGATAGTAAAATTAGTACTTCAATATTGCTTTCAAATTTGATTTTTATTGGGAAAAAATAACCCATGCAACAGAATTCTTTTGCAAATTGGCCTCTAAGCGTTAACCACCCTTCCTTCTTAAACCTGAATTTCTCAGAGATAAAAGCGGCAAAGATTCCTTTATAGCTCTATATTCATTAGAACACAGTTACTGGATGTACGTACAACACATTACACCGATATAAATAATAGCCTCGCCGGGGTGGCTGCCGAAGAACACGACCAAAGAAATGGTGGCGCCGAATCGACCATGTACAACGTAATTAATGATTTCATCGATACACGAAACGAATGAGTTCGGATCTGGTATTTTTTAACGCAATTTATTTATTTGTGTGGTCGTCTCGTTCCGATCCACGTATCACAGGGCATGCGAATGTAAAAATAGCGTCTTGGACTTCTTAAAAGTTAAGGGTTTACTATTTATTAAAGTTTTGTATTAATAAAAACATATTATTTAAATAAAATTGAATTGTAATTACCATTTTTTAGATCACTTTTTAAACTTTTAAAATTTTGTGTTTCATAAACTCATTTCTTTCTTATTGTTGATTTTTCAAATTATATTTAACTCAAATACCGCTTCATGTCTTATTGAACCTTAATTAACAATGTCAAAAGGTCATCACATTTAGTTTTAAAACAAACTTGTCTAACTTGTCTCGCCGAAACCTACTAATATTATAAATGACTGTCTCATTTGTAAGTTTATTTGTTTGTTTGTTACTCCTTCATGCAATAACTGCTGAGCCGATTTTAATGAAATTTGGCACACACATAGAGGATTAACGCATTAGATAGTTTTTATCCCGAAAAAAAATTCCTATGGGATGCCATAGGATGATTTCGTATTTTCCACGGGATCAAAATTTACGCGGATGAAACCGCGGGGCGCAGCTATAATATTATAAATGCGATAATTTATGTGTTTGTTTGTTTCATGCATAAACTGCTGAACCGATTTTCATGAAATTTGGCAATCACAAGGAGGGTAACTTGGATTAACGCATAGGATAGTTTTATCCTGAATCGATGTGGTCCCTGATCGTGTTGTATTCACACGGGTGAAACCGCGAGGCGCAGCTATAATGAGTAAAATTAAATAATAAGTATTTGCAACAATGAAAGCCGAAGCTCCGGCTTCTGTTATAAAATCTCAACATAGTTATAGAAGTAAAATAGATGCGGAATGCACTGACCCTGTTGTCAATTTACCTCATCCGTTATTCACAGCTCTGGTGCAGTACAGCGACCGGACAGGGTTCCACTCGGTCTCTTGTTATTTATCGTTGCGCTGCGGAAAAGCCTTCCTGCGCCGAGCTAACATATTGCGGCGACGTCGTGAGTGGAACTCTATCGACGTACTCTCTTATATCGGGGACGATATACTCGGCTAAGATGTTTGTGAGACGGGACAGCACAATCTATAGCCGAGAAATAATTTTCGGCCATTCGTAAATAAAATATAAAAAGTTAATGCTGTTAAACATTGATTTACAAAAATTAAACCAACGTTTTGGAAACAATGGGCAACTGCTATCGCAAAGGAATGGACTCGCCATTCTTTTTTGTTCTAGTTGAAAATAGAAAGTTTTATGCATGTTGTATTTTTTCGGGAATAAACTACTGAACGGATTGGGATGAATTTTGGTTTATTATTTTAGCAGTTTATTATCTGAAATCACTTTAGATAGTAAGTTAAAAGAGTAATTGTTTTAATAATTTATTTAGTTAAAATTTAATAATTTGTTTATTGAAAACGTTACCAAGGCACCAGCCCCAATTAAATTACCTTTAAATAACTTATGCTTTGATACTTTACAAAATTATTATGTAATTTGGTTATAATAACAACAATACAACACATTTTCAGGCAAATTATTAACAGGGTAAGCGGAGCACAGAGTATATAATCATCTTTACACACGTTACTAATTTGATTTTCTTTTGTAAGGATATATTCATTCGTACGTATGTACCAACATACCCGCATACTCGTCTCTTCTCCAACAAGAATTTCTACCACAATGAAGCTTAATAAAATTTCACTAACGCAAGTGTACCACAATAACCCGCCTTCAATATCGCCCATTCTTCCGACCTTTTCCTTACAAATTGTCAGCGAAGGGACGTCCCGATTTATGTTCGTGCACACAAAGAGCCGATAGCTAGACCCCAGCCCCTATCAATCACCGCAGTATATTGATAACAATTTCAATATACTCGTGTATTTGCGACCTCCCTTTGAACTCACGTTTTTATGGAATGCTTGAATAATTTTAGTGTTTCTTTTCCATTTTTGACGTGATCTTATGAATCGATGAACACCGGCTGCAGGTACAAAAATCATGTCTCATTGTCACGTTTTGCGAGCAAGTGACAGCGCGGAACAAACGATAGAGAGACATTTATTAGCGTTTGCCGTTTAGCTTCTGACGCATCTATCTCTCACTTTTCTATATACGCATTATGTTTTCTTATGACCGACTTTACAGACAACCAATTTTTTATAGTATAAGAAAACTTCCTTTGGTAAACACTTACTTACATAAATATTCGCTTGCAGGTTTGCAGTCGTGTTGCCGATCAGTAGCTTGTTACTATCGAGTCATTCAGAGACCTTTTCGGTCATATCAGGATAATTAACCATGCAACAATGGTACTTGTTACATAAAAACCCTGTTAAATACAAAGTTGATTATGCGGTAAATAAATGTTGTGGTACGTTATTACCAAAAATAAATAATGAGGACCGATTCTCAAGAAGAATTAAAAGAAGATAATATTAATTATTGTTATATTAGGGACAGGCCTATGTCCAACAGTGGACTGCAATAGGCCGATGATGATGATGATGAATATTAATTAAACTGGTTTTGACGAAGTGTTGGACGGCATCCAACCCGGTGGACCGACGCACTATGGAAAATGGTAGAACAACGGCATATCAAAAATGGTTTTTCTCAATGTCGCTATTGCCATATTTTTTTTAATGTTTATACTTTAAGGTTCAAACTGAACTATAGTGAATGAATAATATACATACTAACTTAAATAAATTTATAGTCATGCGACAATCTTACTGTTCCTACAAATACCCATTTAATGACTTTTCACTTGATCACTTTCAAAGTGATTTCAATGTAAAATTTTATAAGAAAATATATAAAGTATTATACATTTCTGAAAAGCTTGTTTTTTATACATTTTATTGCACTTATAATATTTATACACTTTATTTAAAATTTACATGAAAAAAAAAATCTAAATGAAATGCGGCCAAAAAAGGTCTTTTTCAAGTTCATCGAGACTTTTGACAGTTACCCCCGTCTCCCCACGTCTTGTATTTAATGGTGATTTGTAGCATAGCCATAAAAGACATTTATAAAAATTTGCTGCTAATTTTTGCTAAGTTCAGAGTTATGTGTAAAAGTGTGAGAAGAGTTCAAAAACCGAAAACCGCTATTTATTGCGGTTTCATATATTTTCCTAACCATATCAATGTTTAGGTACGGTGTGTTTTGTAAATTATTATAAATAATTTATTGATAATATGTATAGTGTTTATCATTTTGCATCCAATTTTAATTATACGTGTAAAATTTTGTATCAACTAGTTGCACATCACACTTAAATTTCAAATAGTAAATAAAGCGTTGATGTATTTTCTTATTTATTACGAATTTATAGAGATAATTAAGCAGATGTTTATTTGCAACGAATATAATATACTTATTTTACAAATTAGGTGTTATTATATATAGATACTTTTAATAGCTCGTAAAGAAATAAAATTATTTTTATATCATTTTGTAAATTAACTTTGATTTTTAATACAGTATATTAAGGTTAATTATACTAAAATATATTTCATTTGAAACCTTATATACTATTTATATTTATGCAAATTTCACAGCTTAATCATTAGAAATATAAAAGTTATGGATTTTTAGGCCGAAACACACCACGATTTTCCACTGTGCAACGACTCGGTTAAGGTGGCGGGGAGTCGCTGGATGCTAGTGACTCGTAATCTTGACTTATGGCGCTATATAGGGAAGACCTGATGATGATGAAGCAGGTTTATATAAGTATCCTAAAGATTCGCATTCTTGTTTTCAAAAGTTATCTCTCTCTCTCTCTTCCAAAACTCAAATAAACTGCACGAAACATTGATAATAAAATAGATGTCTGTTATTATGCAGAAAACAATTAGTACACTGTTTCATATTACATTTTCAGACACGTCGTTTGCTCTAGATAAAAAAAAGATGGATGGCTATACTAATTATGATTACGTATTGTTTGAGTCATAATAAAAATGAGCAACTGATCTTTTTTCATTAGTTTTCTTTTGTTGAAATTATTCAACTTGTTTGTCAACAAGTTGAGTAATTTTTGCGCGTTACATTCACAGTTGTAATATTAGTAGGTGAATGGTGTACGTTAATGATAACGGTCAAGCCGTTACAAAGCAGTATGAACACAATCAGTGATACCTATTTTATAATATACAGGGTTGATAAGAGCGAGAGGCATTAAATGAAACAACATATGCTATAAGTGCCTACATTTAATCCGAAACTATTAAAAAAAGTTTATATGTAAATTTTATCACTATTTGTACCGGGCGGCTACAACGAGTACGGGGTGAATGACCCCGGTTGGCCATAGTCGGCGATCAGCTGCGATACAGCGTGTACGAAGTGAGAAATAACTTTAAAAAATTCCTGTCGCTAAACTATAACTCTCTAACGCTCCGATATAACGCTCCGATTGCTCAGTGTATAGATGTGTAGCTAGGAAATTTTACACTAAACATGTGGTTTCATTTAATGTCTATCGCTTTTATCAACCTCCTACAAGATAAAAGGAATATAAAGATTTTCATGATGGCAGGAAATGCCGTTAAAAGGATTCCAATTTGTTGTCAGAACATCTTAATCGTCAATGACACGGTGTATTGCCCCGACGGCCCGTTGTTTTCCTCGTACAAATCATTTCCTGCCGACGTCAACTCACCCTCGCTCCAGGTAAACATGACTAGAGATTTACAATACTAATATTTTCAATCTAATCATCTAATAACTTGGCTGTGCGGATATTTATGGACGTAGTTATTTAAGAGATAGTGTCAGTCCCTCCAAAAAAACTACTACTATATTACTACTAATATAACAAATTCGAAGGTTTGTATGTTTGATATTCCGTCACGGAAAAACCATTGAATGAACTTGGTCGTTAGCTGCTACTTACGAGCGTTATAAAAGACATTTTCCAAGTAGGATACTTACTAAATCTCTGCTTAAAATGTTAGGAATAAGAAAGAGGTAGTGACGGAATGGAACGGAAGTAGGTACATGGCATAGCACGGTCGATACATGCAGCATACATGATGCTGCTATAAAGTGACAGCCATACTGTCGCATTTAACGTTTAGCTTCTGGTGGCCTATTAGAGGAAAGCACGGCAATTCAACTGCCTAACAATTATGCTGTCTATACACAGTCATCGAATGATCTAGAATCAACGTTTCCCTTTGTAGCTACTTTAAAAAATACAGCAAAATTTCCACATTTATAACGCGAGGTTATATTAAAACCATTACAAAGATTTGAATACAGAGCCAACAGAGCGGGGAGACGGTGAGATTTCATCATGGAGGGTAGAGGTAAGGAGAATCATCTCATGTGGTAGAAAATAGAAAAAGGTGTCCAGCTGTATTCTTTTTTAATTTATAGGGGGGCAAACGAGCAGTAGGAGCAATTTTAATGACATGCTGATATGCTGCCCTCCTTTCTCCTCCCACCTCCATTGGCCACCGGCTACCTACACTGAGCCTACACACTGCACGAAACGCGACAGCATAGCTGTCACTTTACGCCGGTAAGCGAGAGGTACCTCCCCGGTCGTGTCGACCCAATTCGGCTGCATGCAAGCATGCAATGTGGCCCTACCTCTTACTGAAATATGCTATAAATAACGGTTCAAAAACCTTCCAGAATGGCGCCGGTGTAGATAATGTATGGTATGAATTTAGTAATTGTAAACTAATTAAAGTAGTTGATTATTGAAAATTTCATTACAATTGGGTAGAACAAAATATTGTAGTAATAAACTTACTCTAATGCTAATGTGGCGCCACTTTAATTGATTGCCTTTCAATGGACACTATTTTATGAACACAGATGGCTCTCCTTTACACCTCTACCCTCCATAGATTTCATTTTTCATTTAGTGGCAATGTTTTTCCCTCAGCAAGTGCGAATGACGGTTAAAGAGATTTGAACAATGAAGTCAAAGCGCGCAGACGTCTTTTTGTCGAGATATAATGAGATGATTCGTATCCTACGTCTTATTATTTCGCTGGCAGAGACGTTTACTTTTTGGGATAAGGCAAACGAGCAGTTAGCGGCTGAATGACTACTGACACCCATTGACATCCGCATAATTTTATGCCATGCTACCCTCTTTCGTTCTCCCGTTTAAAGCAGTAGTTACATACATAATCATTATACAACAGCGCAGAAATCGAGCAATGATCTTTCTGAAGTGAAATTTCTTCACGCGCGTTTGACTTGGGGATTAAGCTGATAAATGCGTGACGAGATCGTAACGAAAAGTGTGATCGAGCGAGAGGAATGGAAATTGAGAGAGAGATCTAAGTTAGTGAAGACAGAAGGAGAGAGAGAGTTACGTTTCTTATATTACTGTAGAAGCAAGATGCAGTGCGCGCGCACATATTTTTTATCTCTCCCTCTGCTGCCAGTTATGTTTCGTGTATGAAGTTTTACTCCATTCGTGTGGTCTAAAGCACATACATTTTTTAGGTCACGTTTATTCATTTCTTCTGCTATAAATATTAAATGCCTGGTTAATAGAGAAACTTAAATCACAAGGGTCATTAGTTAACTACTAATGACCGTTATTTGAATTTACATTGTTTTCCATAGATATAAAATATATTATTTTTAAACCCGTTATCAATCTTTAATTTTACAGAAACAAGATTATAAAAAGAAATAAAGAAATTCTTTCTTTCTTAAAGAAAGTATAAATTAATTAGTACTTGCATGATATACGCATAATATATTATGAACTATGAAAAAACAAAGTAGATTATACTTAAATATTCTTGCAAATAAATTTTCTTTCTTTCTTACAGAGATCGTATCGTTAATTAACCGAGCTAATGATTAGCAGAAAAAGTAAAGTAGTGAGACGTAGCGCCAAGCTGCATTGCCGCCGAAGTTTCGACACGACTGGGGCATAGCGCTCCGACACGACACGTTCCAGCTGACATAACACCTCCGGAAAGTAGCAGCATGTAACAGTTAATGCTGTCAAGTTTTTTGCGGTCCGTGTCCCTACCAGTGGCCTAATAAAGGGTGAAGAAGGAAGCACATCACAATAATGCGGATGTTTATGGTCGTATAAAGCTCTGACTTTTTTTTTAGGTCGATTCGACGCTAGCAGACTGAAGCCCCTGTGCAGCTTCATCTGTATGAGAGGACACCTCTGACTGATCAATCTCCCCTTATACTAAAAATACCAAGAATTATAATACATATATCTCTCTCTCAATACTTATCTCTATATTCTTTTGATATCATATATATCCCATCAAAAACATCATGTAAAAAAAAATCAAGTCTCGCAGCTCAGATTTTCTACGAAAAAAAGTTGTGAAATCCATGTAATACAAGGTCGGTTAATTTATTTAGTCCCTACTTAATGAACCTTCTGTCTTAAGTTATTAACATATGAATATTAAAAATCTTTTACATTTTAAATAAAAACATTGACTTGGCCATCGCTACGAAGTTATAGGGGATCGAAATTGGCCTTAATTGCTTCGAGAAAAGGATGGTACAGCCGTGCTGCTTTTTGCTCGACTTGGCGGTAGCACTGCCGTGCCCCCAGATGTATATTTTATTATTATTTTTATAGTATACAATTTTTTATAAGTCATACAGGTGCGTTGTCCTACATCCACCTCACACCTCCATGGGCCACCGGCTACTCACACACCGCACGAAACGCGACAGCATAGCTGTTCCTTTACTCATACAGTAATTCAGTATTTACATAAACATTGTTTGTATGTTTTGTTCATACCTTTGACATGCGCAGCTAAAGAGTTATCTGTTTTACTTTGTAAAATTCCCGTCAACACGTCCGAGATAACTTTGTGCGCGATAAGCAACGCCCACGTGAAATACCCGTACAGCTCTGTGAAATGATTCCATAAATATATTCATTAGGCTCTTGGGGTTGTTTTTAAATTATAAATCTTGTCAGTGTAGCCTGGTTCAGCAAATCAGAAACTTAATACCTTTTTTTGTTGACGCAGGGGAATACATTTACGTTACTTAGAAGCCCTAGTGGTCCTAGACCTATATCAGACTATACACTTAGTGCAATACCGACTAAAACCCTGGGCGATCTGCTGGCAACATGATCCCTCTAGTCAAATGGTCGGCGTCGGTAGTCAAATTATGCCGATTTCTCGTTTCCCTCCCTATACTAGTAGAAATAAATATATAGCCAACGTGTTATATATAGCCAACGTGTGTGAATAAGTTTCACTTCAAAAAGGTGCAGAAATGGTAATCGAATCAGAGTTGCACGGAGCAAGTATATAGCTCCACCTAGCGATCGCAGCCGAGTACGTGGCGACCGCATCTATCGAAGAGACTAAACCCAATGTGCACCGATGCATTGGCCATAAATTTTGCTGATACTTTTTACCTGACTACAGTAGAGAGGTTAATGTTTTTGGGTCGTTCGTGTGTACGTAAATTTATGTGCTCTCTGCAACTGTCTTAATGGCTTGATGAGTTTTAAGGCCTGAAAATAGATTCGTTTTGTGTTAAATGCAAAACTACGTCCATGAATATTCAAAGGATTGTTACGCAGGTGTGCTCCTTTCCTCTTCCCTCCATAAGTCGCACTATACGCGACAGCATAGCTGTCACTAGATGACTATGTAATAATATGAGCGAGAGGTATACATATCTTATATCTTCTTTTGCACTCTTACCTATACCAAAATTTCAATATTTCCATTTAAATTCATGCAAAGCCAAAAACGAAGAAAGGTCAGCAGTTACACGGGACGGTCCACCCTGCAGTTCCTGAGATACGACGTTTAGTATCGTTCAACATCATAAAACCCTTTCATGTGCGACGTTTTACCGGCGATTTGAACGGCGCTGACGCGGCAGTTCCCTGTTCAATGGTCCGAAACCGTTTGCCGACAGTGATGGCGTTTTAGATAACAATTGTTTAGAAACGGATAGAAATCACTATAAGGGTTACTTTTTGGTCACCGGCCAAATTTTAAAATAAGAAAGTAAACATCATTCCAAGGGTGTCTTTTAAATTTTAACGCCTAATTGTAATATTTTGTTAAATAAAAATCGATTTGAAATGGTCCTTAAAAATACATCGATCGTTGTTCATACGTGAAATGTCCTTCCTCCTCAAGCTCAGTGACGTCGGCCGGACGACACTCGCGAGTCAGATGCCACGTGGTGACGAAGAAATATATTAATAACATGGGACAAAGTAGTTTTAATCTCATTATTTTTTTATTCTTTTTATTTCATAAATCGAATTTATTACTGATGTTGAACCAATCCTGAAACTTTGGCCGGTGACCAAAAAATAACCCTGCATAATAAATAGCCGAAAAGCGAAGAAGATTTTTTGGGTCTTTAAAGTTAAAACTTCTTTAATGAATACGTATAAGTTTAATATATTATGAGTTGACAATAGCGTGCAGAGAAAAATGGAGCTACAGTATCCCGTAGCTGCTACGAGGCGCTACAAGTGATTGTTACTTGATAGTTTTAAATTTTCATAACCACGGTAGTAAGTACCTGTTACTACTTGTAGTTTATTTAAATTTTACATATACATATAGCCCAAACCTTAAAATAAGTAACATATACTGTGTGTAGTGTAATGACTCTTCGCTCGCCACAATTAATAAATAATGAATATGTAAAGCATGCAATGCAATTATTTGTCTATATTTTAGGTCATAAAAAAACGTTCTTACATTTTTAAAATTACAATGTCTATAGTCCTCAGAAGAGGAATAAATATTAGAGAATAAAATAATAAAA
>LUGF01042732.1:160325-177278 GCA_001625245.1 Calycopis cecrops
ACTAAAACCAGCCTTAAAGTATGTAATGCAGACGGGTCCGTACGGACGCGCCATGCCGACGGCTGCGGAGCTGTCCGCGCGGACGGTCCGCGTGACACTAAAACCAGCCTTACTGATTCTGAACCAAACCTGAAAATTTGGCCGGTGACCAAAAAATAACCCTGTATAATACAAAATAGCCGAAATGCGAAGAAGATTTTTTTGGGTTTTTAAAGTAAAAACTTCTTTAATGAATACGTATAAGTTTAATATATTATGAGTTTACAATAGCGAGTTGAGAAAAGTGGAGCTACAGTGTCTCGTAGCTGCTACGAGGCGCTACAAGTGTACAGGTCATTGTTACTTGATAGTTTTTAATTTTCATAACCATCGGTAGTAAGTACCTGTTACTTCTTGTAATTTTTTTGATTACATATACATATAGCCAAAACCTTAAAATAATCAAAAGATACTGCTTGTAGTGTAATGACTTTACGCTCGAGTCAATTAATAAATAAGGAATATGTAAAGCATGCAATGCAATTATTTCTCTATATTTTACGTCATAAAAAAACGTTCTTACATTTACAATCTACGATGTGATCTCTTTTTCATAATCAAATCAAAAAATCAAATCAAAAAGTTTTTATTCAAAATAGAATTACAGGAATTACTTTTTGAACGTCAACAATAAAATCTACCACCGGTTCAACCCTAGCCATGTCCTGAGAAGAACCGGCGAAACAAACTCAGCGGGCCTATATAGCGGGCATAATAAGACCAGCATTGATTTTTAATGTGCAGTTATCGTCCCGTATTCATTGGTACAAAAATCGGTTTAAGCTACTAATTTAAAGATTGGCATTAAGTACAAATATTGTAAATATAATATTTTTTATACGGACAAAACTATATACCCTGGCAATTAATTACGTACGTCCTGTGGATTTGACTGAAAAAAAACACGTTAAATAGCTCAAGTGCAATGATGGACCTCATTCTAATTACGAACCAGCCGCTCGTCGCCACAACTAGCACCACACTGTGACGATAACGAGCAAAAACTGTTCTCCTGACACGCAATGATATGTCGTCATTCTCATAATTGCAATCTGCTCCGGCATCTGCGTCATCGTATCCTCATTAGTGACGTAACGATATCGACCAGCTGAACCCTCGCCCTCTTCTCTTCACGTATAGTTTTACGGCCTTTGTTATAGCGATTTGAATAATATCAATATGTAAGAGAAACATTGAATATAAAAACAACAAACAACAAACAATCTTAAGTAAACAGTTAAATCATATATAGACCTTTTATAATTAAGGTCCGACTAAGCACTGATTTTTAAGCACTAATTAAATTATTATTTGAATATATCTTTATTAAACTTTTTTTTTAAATTTAAACGACTGTACATCACTAACTGATCAAATGTACCATTTGATATGTGATGTAATGAGCTAGATCAACATCACGATGCTCGTCTTGTTTTGTGTTTGTTTTAGTATTGGTGCAGCAAATGGCAGCCGCAGATGTTTTAGCCCTGATATGTGACAGAGCACTGAGCCCTACAGTACCCCAGGTCTAGTAATATTATGAGTTCCACTAAACCACACTACTACTACTACTACTAACCCTACTACTAACCCACAAACCAGTTCAGTTACCATTTCAGTTTTGTTAAAAAAATCGCTGACAGTTAAATTAAATAACAGATTAAAAATCCAATCACATATTTTAAAATCGATTTTCCGTACAATCAATGTTGCATCGCAGACATCGGAATTGAATCGGAATATGCATGTCCACGTTTAATTTGCTGTAGAGCAGACTGGCTTATCTGGGCGGCATCACAGCCCAATTACGCTCCCCGGCTCCCCGACTCCCCGGCTCCACGGCTCCCCGTCCAGATACGATCGCGGAACGTATTGCGCGTCGGATTTACTTGGAACTATTAATTGACAGTTCTACTACGTACCTATATACTGAGGATTGTCCGGAGTCAATTAAAGATATTGGTAATTGTAGAGAAATTTCTCTACAATTACCACTATATGACAAGATTATGTTAGGAAAAACTAAATTTCCATGGTCCGCATTTTTGTTGGTTGTCACGAGTATGGTTAGATGGTGATATTTTTTAATCAATATTGATACTGCTCCAATCAGGAGGAAGAATGGAGAAGTATCCTTAAATAATGTATAATTATGGAATCCCCAGCGAAACTTTCTCCTTTATTTAACACATTTTTACGAATTTCGAATCCTATGATACCCTAAAAAATAGTCAATTAGCATGTAGTTTATTTGATAGTTGTTGGTCTATAACAAGCTATTTTTAATTTTTCCGTTTTATTCCTTTTGCACATCCGGCTAGAGCTCTTCCGAATGAGATCGTTGCCAATTTTTTATATGAATGAAACTTTTTGTGATGTATAGATACTAAACCGGATCAACATTTAGAATACTTTTTACCGTGGGAAAATTGTGCATTAATTCCTGCGGGAAATTCAGTAGTTATACTTTACACTTTGATTACAATAGAAGTACCTTCGCTACGCGAACGAAATCGCAGGCACCAGCTAGTTATTAATATATACTAACTATAATTTATAATTAAATATTGTTTTGTTATTTCTGATCTTGTTAGCTTGTATCAATAAAATACAATCCAAAATCCCCTGCAACACATTAAACGTGAAACCAACCAAACAATACAAGTAAAAAAGGACCCTTAAATAAACAGGGCTAATGACGCTAAGCACCAGAAGAATTAGCAAAGCCCTCGATAATTGCTCCCTCAACTATCCCTTCAGGGCGCGAACGGTAGGGCTTACTGTAATCGTGTCACTTTTTAGGCCCCTCGCTCATAAAACTAATCTATTCCCCAAAGGGGAGAGCAAGAATTTGGTTTCTTTTTTTCGTAGTGTCGAATGAGACCGAATCTTTCTTTCTTGCGCACCGTTGCCACTGAATACGGATATTAATATTACCTTCTATAAAAGATACGACGTTGATTGTTTTTTTTTTTATTGTAGAGTACCTAGTAGTAGTAGCAGCCTTTTATGGGTTGCCTTTGTAAGATTTTAGATGCTAAGTGGATTTGGCAGATTCAAATATTATAACTCGCTATTATTCTTTTAACAGATTTTTCTTGTTTTATTTTCATTCATTACTTTCTTCATACGAAAATGTCGATTGAGATGACTCTGGACACCCAGGTGGGCAGCCGATCAATCTGATGTTCAAATAGTAGGTATAAGGGGCCAAACGAGCAGTCGGGAACATTCTCATGACTGCCGACGGATATTTTCTTGAGAAGAGACAAAATGGAATTAATCCTGATATTTATATCTTCATTTTTATTTATTTTACCAATTTTGACACATTTAATACTTTTAATTAAAAGTTTAATTTAATTTTAAATCACAAATAGATAAGTTCTATTTTTTCTTTCTTAATCATTGGTTATTTTTTAGTCTTTTCAAATAGTTTTCTTTCTTCTACATCGAATACGTTGAGTGATAGACATACTTTATACTATTAATATTTAATAAACAGTGTTGAAATGTAACACCAGGCCAGGAGCTAATTTGTGCGGATCGCGAACCGAGATAGTGTCACAGACGTCAGGCTAAAAATACCGGGAGGGGGTGTCACGTCTCACATGCTAAGGTTTACGCCTAAACAAACCAGAGTACACAGAGTAAGGAGAAGTATAGTGAATATAATTATTAAGAAAAAACATTTTTAATTTTGGGGAAGATTCATAGATTCACTGAACTTAAAGTCATAGTTAGGCTTTTTGGAAGCCAACAGATAAATAAGCTACAAATTTTATTCATGACTTTTAGTTAGAAGTATTTAATTGGTAGCATTTATATGATAGTCAAGAGTTAAGTATTGGTCAGGGAGTTGATTTATAATATTTAGAAACCTAACGAATCGTCTCCAATGTCCATTGCTGAACATATAACTTTTTTTGTTGACGCAAGGAATAATAGGAGGCTGGCCTCTCACCCCAAGCCTGTCTGGTATGGGTAGCCCTGTCCAGCATAGTCTTGGAAATGACGGGGCATGCAAGTCCACCTCGGCAAGGTTTCAGCATCTTCGGAGGGGCTCAGCGTATCCATCCATAGAACGTCTCAGTATTTATATACTGTTGCAATTATTTATTAAATATCGCTCACTTGGTGTAGCTCCATAAGAAAGTTTTTAATCCTGATAGAGAGCACTATTGCTGTAAGGCTAACAATCTAAACAAATATAACTTGTTTAAGAAAGTGTTCACACAAGCATTACTCTGTACAGCTTCCCCATCAAGATCACCCTAATAGATATTCGCATGGCATCTTTTCATAGACGTGTCATTGTAATTTGTGCCGTAACACGACTGTTATAAGACGAATTTTGTATATCACGCGTTTCACTTTTGTTATCACTAACATTGTCCAGAAACCATTCAAAGCCATGACTCAGCATTTCAATAATAAACTTGCCAAAACAATACAATCAATATTTATGTGATATCCTCAAGGAGATTTGAGACTTTCTTGAAGACGTAAACAGTGCCATTACAGAACTCAAAAGGAAATATAGATGCCAAGGGAGGTAAGGAGGTTTCGGAAGAGGTAGTGCCCCATTGCATGCTTGCATGCAGCCGAATTGGCCCGCACGACCTGGGAGGTACCTCTAGCCGACACGAGACCGGCATGAAGTTACAGCTGTGCTGTCGCCTTTAGTGCGGTGTCGAAGTAGCCAGTAGCCCATGGAGGTAGGAGGAGAAAGGAGGGCAGCGCATGTAAATAGCTTCTATGCGGATGTCTATAGACATCGGTAGTCATGAAAATGGCTCGTTTGCTCCGTATACCATAAAGTTATCAACAAATACTAATATAAATAAGTTTATTCATGAACTTATAAACAAAACAAAAAATCATTTTTTAATTTTGTTTCCTTTTAATATTGTGTTAGGAACTTTTGCTGTAACTTTACGCCGCACATAGGTAGATTTTACCAATTTAGGCGGTCAAAAATATTTTATTGTTTTTTTTGGTAAGACATTCGATGTATAAAGTGAAAATTCACGTAATTAAAAAAATAAATTTATATTTCCAAAGGTACACACATATTTAAAAAAAAAAATAGCAACTAATTAGTCAAGTACAGAAAACAATTTAAGTAACAATTAATATAAAACTTTTAACTCTTATAAACTAAACAAAAACAAGAAATAATTATAAAAAAAAATATTACTATAACTAATCGACATCATCTTCACGTACTGAGAATTCTTCCACTACCTCTCTATTTGGTTTTCCAAATTCCTTGTTGGTTGAAAAATTCCTTCTAACCAAGACTGGTTGTTTTTGAGAAAAGTTTCTTCATGATTTCACCATCTTTGTTTGATTTCTGATTTCACATGAGAAAAACTCTTTTTAGTATGCTCAGTGACCCCATACCGAAGAATAAGATAATTTTCATAAAAATCGAGTTTTTCCCATAAACTTGGTAAGTTCTGGGTTTGGATTTTTTTGAAATATATATTTTCGAGTAATTATTTTAACACCCGAGGCACCACACTGACCTAAAACAAAAACAAAATTGTATTCATATCAAGTAGCATAAACATGAGATTTTTCGTTATTACGACGCTTATGTTTCACATGTTCTCAAAATGAAAAACCGCGGGATTCCGCGGCTAATTTTTTTATTTTTGTATAGCCGTATATATTACATACCGGAGACAATATAAATTATTGCCGGGACGAACCCGGAAGTACTTTAAAATATCATTTAAAAATAATTTAATTTAAAAAAACAAGCAAATTAACAGGGCTGATTTCTAACATCAATAAGTTAATAAAAAAAAATTAATTATATAAATTAGTATTATAAAACATTGTGTCTTACCTGATTTATCACTTTCCATTACTATAATTTAGAATTAATCCTTTGGATAATAATTATACACTTTTAAAAAGTTGTAATTTTGGGAGCGCCAAGAACAGACACGTACACGTTAAGCGACTATCGAATTCCGACTACCTGTACATTGACGCAAGCACATGGATGAAGGCTGTAGGGGGTGAAATCTGATTCTAAGGTCGGTGTACTACGTCAGGTATATGTCAATTTAATTATACATCCTTTTTAAAAAAATGACTTTTGGCCGCCTAAATCAGTGAAATCTACGTATGTGCGCCGGTCTCGTGTAAGCTTACACTCTAAACAGTAGTACAAGTATAAACATCCATGACCTGGGCGGGATTCGAACACGAAACCATTGACATAACACGAGTAGTATACTGCCACGTAACCAACTGAGCTATCGGTAGTAACACAAACAAAAAACGCCATTGCATTTGGTACAATGTAACCGAAGTCCGATAAACATCTCTATCAATCATTGTAATATCGAGCAATCACAATCAGTTACAGCAATTTGCTCAACGTTGGCTATAAAAAGGAATTACCAACTTTATGAAGTAACGAGGGGTGACGTGGATTATTTCATTGCTTCTGTATTTCCATGAATTTATGGGGATCGTAATAAGGCACGATAGAAAAATTAAAACATCAACTAGTGTCAATTGAAATATTTGAATATGGAATTATTTTGGTTCCGTTAATTTTGTTTGTCAGCCATGTTGGACGATACAAAGGAGGTATTTATACAAAGAGGACAGTGTTGGACTATGCCACCATAAATAACAATATGACAATAGCCATGACGGATCGGAATGACATTACAACCGAAGATGTTTTAGTGGACCTAAAAAATCTGACATCTAAATCTAAGAAACAAACTAAATATAAAGAAATATATTAAATTATATTACATTAACCAAGTATAAGCTACTTGGGTAAAATAAATAATCCAGTTTAGTGTAATAAAATAATAATAAGTATAATATATAAATATATATAAAAACTATAGCAACAAAAGTTAAGAGAATATGGACAGTAAATGTATTGAATTTTACAATAACAGTAATATAAAAGCCGATTATCATTACAATAAAAAAACAAATGATGATGACGTTGTTTATTCTTTATATACTTGATGATAATGATGATGATGGCAGGGACGATGTTTATCCAAATCAAATAAATATTTAAATCAACAAACCCATTGACCTCAATCAAGCACAGTGCATATTAAACTGATTGGAGATTTGCGCATGGAATATCAATCATATTTTCAGAATTTTTGGCGTTGTTCCCATAAAAATGATGCCAGTCGGGCACTTCTTTTCCAACGAATTAAAAACACACTACTTTGTTTGAAGCGATTACTTTACCCAAACAATTAACAAAAGACGAGGCGAGCAAGAGAATTGAACTGTTTTGAGTTGGATTCTTTGAATTGAGTTCTAATTTTAATAAGAGGTGCATGCTGCATTTGTAGCTAATTAAGCTAGCATAGCGAATTTCCTTTCGATATCTCTTTAAAAATGATGGCTATGCTATCCCATTTAGTGCGGTTTGTCAGTAGCTGGTGGCAGGCGAAGGAAAAATGTGCATATGCGGATGATAATACACATGCCATATATTATATTTTATGTATAATGTGATGTAAAAAAATCGAATGAAAACAATGATGATGAAAATGAAAGAAAATTAATGAATAAAAACAAATACAATACAAATCTATTCAATATACAGGGTCTGTCGTAAATAATAGATAACCCGTGACCTGGAGTTAGTACGTGTCTAAAACTGTAAGAAAAATGTTTTTTTTTTCCAGATTTCCTTACCGTATGAAAATGGCTTAGGGTTTATACTTTTTTAAAAATTTCGCTACTTTTTTCATTCATTCTGTTGCCATTTCATCAAATTTAGGTATTTCTTTGTTATTTTTGTAGTATTATTTTTCTAAAGACGTGTGCTATTTAATTTTAGTAACGTTTTAGGTGTTTTTGACGTTAAACATTTTCAAAATCGTCATTTTAAATTTTTTTTTTACCAATTTTTTTCTTAATGTCAACTTTTGATAGTTTACTGTGAAAAAAAAAAGTACGGTGCTAGAGCTGCCCATGATCTTAATAAATAGTTTAGTATGTGTAGATTCTAAAACGGTATTACAATGTGTACTTTACTAGCAATATTAAGTTATAGGAGCGAAATCAATATCAAGGCCAGAATTTTAAATTTTTAAGTATTGTTAAAAATGGTTATAAAATTTTGTCACCATGATTTTATTTTTTCAAGATACTTTACACAAACAATATGGGGCCGCTTATAAGGATTTTCAAAAGAAAAACAGATTGTTTTCAGTATAAAAAAATATCATAACTCCATAGTAATAAGTGTTCAAAGGAGACGGTCCAAAATTGTACGAGCCCTGGGTGTACTCTTGTACAGTTAATGGCATAAAGGAAATACAATTTGACCAACATTTGCATAGTTTAAATCATGGATACGTCTTTATTTCAGACGCCCAATAAATATAATCTTTCCACATTATGCAACTCTATGACAATAATAACAATGGCGTCTTGCTTAGAACTCTGACGTTGACGTATCTGTCAAACAATTGACATTGCAAGTCCATCAATCGGCCTCGAATTACAGCATTTTTAAAGTTAAATATAAATAAAGTATTTGATTTTAAAAATACTGTGATCAAACAATGATGATGAAACCTCATGGGATAAACTTTTTTAGTATCACAGAATAATATAACACTTGTGTTGAAACGCGCCATCTTGACAAGTGTTGTCATTTAAAACTAAAACTTGAATTTTTAGATGTTTCGTGCATTTTATTTCGTGAGTTCAACGAACTTAATGTATTTTTTTTTTAATTCTATGTATTTTTCTTTATTTATTGTTATCTGTACAAGAGTACACCTGAAATGGACCGACTCCTTTAAAATAATTGTTGTGCTGTAATTGTTACATGCGACAAATATGTTGGGTCAAGTTTATTCAAAAAAAGGATCAACAGGTAAAAAAGGCACAAAGACTGCAATACAATTAAAATGAAATGGATTGGCTATGGCTCAGATATGTATTTGGAGTTTTTAATAAATACGTTGCCTGGATTATTGCAAGACGTTTCACAGGAGATAAGAAACGAGATGTGGCTACAAGATGATGGGTGTCCAGCACATTACGCATTTCGTGTAAGGGAACATTTAAATAATACATATCCGGATAGGTGGATAGGTAGATTGGGTCCAATTTTATGGCCTCCACGTTCGCCAGACCTTACCCGTTAGACTTTTTTTACTGGGGCTGTATAAAGGAAAAAGTGTACAGCAAAGCTATAAGTTCTGTAGAAGAGTTGCTTGTACGCATACAAGTAGCAGCAAGTAAAATTGAAGAAGCCGGTAATGTACGTCGGATAAAAAGGTCTTACGATGTAGATGCGTAATGTGCTGGACACCCATCATTTTGTAGCCACATCACGTTTCTTATCTCCTGTGAAACGTCTTGCAATAATCCAGGCAACGTATTTATTAAAAACTCCAAATACATATCTGAGCCATAGCCAATCCATTTCATTTTAATTGTATTGCAGTCTTTGTGCCTTTTTTACCTGTTGATCCTTTTTTTGAATAAACTTGACCCAACATATTTGTCGCGTGTAACAATTAGAGCACAACAATTATTTTAAATTTGAACACTTATTACTATGGAATTATGATATTTTTTATACTGAAAACAATCTGTTTTTCTTTTGAAACTCCTTATGAGTGGCCCCATATTGTTTGTGTGAAGTATCTTGATAAAATAAAATCATGATGACAAAATTTTATAACCATTTTTAACAATACTTAAAAATTTAAAATTCTGGCCTTGATATTGATTTCGCTCCTATAACTTAATATTGCTAGTAAAGTACACATTGTAATACATTTTTAGAATCTACACATACTAGACTATTTATTAAGATCATGGGCAGCTCTAGCACCGTACTTTTTTTTTCAAAGTAAACTATCAAAAGTTGACATTAAGAAAAAAATTGGTAAAAAAAATCTTAAAATGACGATTTTGAAAATGTTTAACATCAAAAACACCTAAAATGTTACTAAAATTAAATAGCACACGTCTTTAGAAAAATAATACTACAAAAATAACAAAGAAATACCTAAATTTGATGAAATGGCAACAGAATGAATGAAAAAAGTAGCGAAATTTATAAAAAAGTATAAAAGGCTAAGCCATTTTCATACGGTAAGGAAATCTGGAAAAAAAATACATTTTTCTTACAGTTTTAGACACGTACTAACTCCAGGTCACGGGTTATCCATTATTAACGACAGACCCTGTATAAGTAGAAAAAAATCTATCAATTAAACATTTTTATGATTTTTATATAGTTTCATATGCTACGATTTTGGTATAAATATAATTAATGTGTTACTTAATTGAAGACCTTTTTGTACAACATAAAGCATTGAAGCAGATTTATATTTCCTAATCTTATCTCCCCTAAAATAATTATCTTACTCTTGAGGTCTCAATTTCAGAATTTCACGCTAACCATCGACCCCAATGTCCAAGGACAAAAAACCCACAAATGATTTGCAATTATGCAGTCTCAATAGAGTTATTACATCTACAGGGGGCTGCGGCGTGGACTCGGCGGGGTTGCCACTAACAATTGAATTTTAACGACCTCTATAATACCCTGTACACACGGACGTTGTGTGCAAAGTATTTCGTTGATGCAGGAAGCAATAAAATCTTTACCAAGCTTTTACTTTTTTTTACTTTACTTCTACTGTTGAAAGTGGATTCTTATTGATTCTGAATCTTTTATATGAATCATTCTAACTTAATACAATAATGTGTGCGTTAATAAGTAATAGTCCACCACACTTTTTTTTGTAATGAAGTTCGTGCGGTGTGTAAGTAGCCGGTGGCCTATGGAGGAAGGAGGAGGAAGGCGTACAGCGCATCTGTGTCTACACGGATGTCTATGGGCTTCGGTAGTCATGACAATGGCTCCAACTGCTCGTTTCCCCCCCTATACCATAAAAAAAAGAAAACCAGCAGAGCCGAAGCTCATAGACATCTGCGTAGCGGTAATACAGGTGTGTTTCCCTCCTTCCTCCTCCCCCTTTCGTGGGATTTATACACCGCACGAAACGCGATAGAACAGCGCTACAGTGTCACTTTACGCCGGTATGGTGCCTCCCTGGACGTGCGGATCCAATATGGCTGCAATGAAGTGTGGCACTGCCTCTTAGTAAAATAATGTCTTGGTTAAGTTTCATAATAACTTAATAACTGGCCCCATTAAATAATTAAAAATAGAACCCATGTCCTATTTTAAATTACATTACATTACATTGTATTTTAATTGGGTATAGAAAAAAAAAGACGTTGAATATATCAGTCGTTAATTCGTTTTAATTTACACTGTAAAATTCATTTCTATTACTTTTATTTGATCTAATTGTCTAGTAGTTACAAGGCATTAACGGCGTTTATTATAACAACTAATCCTAATAGAATTGTATGTACGTTTTTATTTTAATAGATAACATGAAACTAAGTAACAATAAGGCTACATTCACACTGTCCGTGTGTCTCAAATAAGATTTGGGCACAGATGGCTAGTCAGATTCGAGTATGATGAAAATCCTATTTTCCACGGTAGGATCGCTGCGGTCCGCCAAATGTGAAAACAGCCTTGCTGTTGGCTCTGATAAATTATTTATTCGTATTCTAAATTCAATTTTAAAGTACACATGATAAATATTATATGTGTCTTCGTGTAATATTTCAAAGGAACCGGAAAGTCTGCGTCATATAAGTTGCCTGTGATACAAATTTACTGGTCTGGAGGAAAGTATGAAATTAGAATAAAGGTTTAAAAATAATTATATAATTTTGGACCCATTTCGATTGGACATAAGCTTGGTCAAGATGTAAAAGCAGAATAAGTTATTTAAACTGTAGACGATAATAGAAGAGCAATTACGATTGATATAAATCTGTCCAGTATATTGATATGTTTGTTAAGCTATCCTCAAGCTAACCTCAGGCTATTAATTAATGGACATAACATTTATTTCTTAAAATTATTTTTATTAACTGGTTAGTAGTTTGATTATAAACGTCATTTAAAATTCGTTGACGAAATGAGTTCATAATTCCAATGTGGAATCAATATGAAAAACAAAAAAAACGTCATATCAAAATAAATAGAAATAAATCTACAAAATATGAGAGCATAATATTATACTCCAAATATATGGATCGTAACAATCACCAGCTCAATAAGCAAATTCCTCCCAAATGAACTCGTACAATTTGTACTCTCTGTTATTGTCCCAATTTCTTTGACAACGCAGCTGCCATAACGGCATAATAATGATGAATGCTTAAATAATTAAACAATTCACACGCTGACGTCACAACGCATGCATGGCTCTATTGTTGTGCATGTGCCAAGCATGTGCGAAGTGTAGTGCCATAACACTTTTTTTTTTTTTTTGTTGTTTTATCAAATGTCTTTTGTGCGATTCAATTATTATTTCTAGAACAAAACCGTCAATTATGGACCCCTATATAAAAACCAGTTATTATAAACAATTAGGGGTCTGACACGCGTCGCGTAATGAGCGCCTGTGATCTTTGTCGCGAGAAGTCGGGGGTGAACTTAAAAAGATACTTTTTGTATTAGTAACACTATCTCACAGGATCTCACATTGATGTGAAACATAACGCGAATTGAGCTGTTTGTTGTCGTGGTTACTTAAGTGATAGTATAAAATATCTAATAATATAATAGTAATAATAATACTTAATGTATTAGTAATATAATACTGTTTTGATGTTTTCGCCATGGTTCGCCATTTTTATTTTCATTTAATATTTAATCTCAACTACGACCTTCCATTACAAAAGAAATGTTATATTGGTATAAAAGGATGATAACATTTTATTTAATAAAAATGAGTAGGTACCCATATAATGGCATCTCTTTCTTTTTATATATAGGCTTTATTTTATATATAGGTATATAAGCTAAATTATAGAGAGCAGATACAAATAAATTGCGTATAAGATTTATGATGCTGTTTTATGGTCGCAGCACAATTATCAACTCGGAAAGGGCTCGTAAACGCCTCGCCTAGAAAAGCGAAGACGATACGATTACGTTACGTTTCCATTAGTGTGCGTTGCAGTATGAAGTTTCATACAAAGAATACTGACCGGCTCGAGATGCTACGGTTACGATCCCTTTCTGAGTTGATAAGTGTGCTGCGACCATTAATCTATCATTTATATTATGCCTTCACATTGAGAACGGACATTTATTACTATTGACTCGCAGATATAATTAACGAATGCCGAATATTTTATCTTAACATGCCACTTAATATCTGAGATATACACTCGTTATCTTAACATGCCATTTAATATCTGAGATTTACGCTCGTTATCTTGACATGCCACTTAATATCTAAGATATATACTCGTTCTTCAACATGTATTTTAGTAAACTTTATTACGCACGAGGTAATATACAAAAGCACGCGTGGAGCAAAACATAAATACCCTTTTATTAATTACCTGTCCTCACGACCCTCAAAAGGGCTTTTAGTCTAAGGGTTTTAAAGGGAATACTAAAAGGTAGGAATCTCAACAATCTCTCGTAAGGATGGCTTTGGGACTGTCTAATAGAATCGGTGACAGGCCCTTTGATGACACACACGTACGTCTGTTTATGTCTGTCTAAAAATATCAAAGAAAATCTTATTAGAGTTCCGTAGGTAGATAGTTAATTTATATCGACATTTGCAAGTTAGATTAAGCTTGTAGCAGTATTTAGTACAAGTATAATAATCAGGTGTGAAAAGACGTTATAATTTAGTTTAGTAACAACTTAGTTATTGATACAAAAATTTTGACAAATCACGTAAAATACACGAACTAATAAAATAAAAATTACAAAAACATTTTGGAAGACAGCGAAGATCTACAATGTAAAACAGTATGTCGTCCAAATGTTGGTTCGTAAGGGTAAGTTCTACATCGCCAAAACGAGCAAGACAAGGGAAGTAGCTCAGAATACCGGCTTTTAGAAAGAGGTAGTGCCACGCTGCATGCATGTAGCCGAATTGGGCCGGTACGACCGAGGAGGTACCTCTCGCTTACACGAAACCGGCGTAAAGTGACAGCTGTGCTGTCGCGTTTCGCGATGTGTAAGTAGCCGGTGGCCCAAGCAGGTGGGAGGAGGAAGGAAGACAACGCATCTTATCTTCTATGCGGATGTTTATGGGCCTCAGTGGTCATGAAAATGTCTCCGATTGCTCGTTTGCCCTATTATTAAAAATCCCTACATACGATGCTAATCTTTAGTAAAAAAAGTTATGTATATATAATATTATAACTTCAGTAATCAAGTGTATCGGCCGCTCTCTAAACCCCTTTGAACTTTTATCTGCACTCATATTTTCCCCGCCGCTGATCGGGAAAATTAACCGCAAATGTTACATGCCACGATGCAATTTGTTTTATATCATTAAAATTAGTTTTCTACATATTAATTAGTCATTATAATTAGTATTTATTTATCATCAAATGCATGCGCCTTTTTGGAGCATAGTGAATCAAACGGACAATCGGAGTCATTTGGTGACAACCGACGCCACTTACATATCGACGGCGAAATACGGGTTAGTAGTCGTTTCGCCCAAAATGTTTGCCCAAATTGGGTGAAACGACACTTTCTATCTCAATAACTCTTAATTGACGAAGTCAACATCTTGCAGGAACCGAAAAAAACGTTTAATTTCTTGTAAAATAAACACGTATTTTAGTTACGAGGTATTTTCATATTTAAATTTATGTACTCTACAACAAAAATATACTTCGGAGATTTATAGTAAACTGTAACTTTAAATCCTTTATAGTAAAAAAATCGAACAAGTGAATTTCTCGAAAAATATCAGTTCGGAGTTATTGGCACTTCGCCCTCGATATGCAGATTCCTTGCCCTCCTTCACCCCATCCAGAATGAGCCACCGGCTACTCGCATCACTTTAAACATTTCTTGTGAGCGAGAGGTACCTCCGGAGAGGTCCTTAGGAAAGCTGGACTTTTACGACTGTGGCTGTACTTCAGCACCTTCTTCTTCTTATTTTGATGGATGACTTATTAACTATGATCTATATAAGATTATGTATTTTGGCGAGATTTAGATGTAACAACAAAAACATCTATAAATTTAAAAGAACAAACATTTGTCTAAGATCTTATAAACCGTAAACTCGCAAAAGTGCAACGCAAGTTGAAACAGTAAAGACTTGTTTTTCAGTTTGATTTGTAGCATCAACTTCAAGACACTACGTTGTTTTACTATGTTTTTATAACTTTATTACAACTAGGAATGATTCTCGTTCATTACTCATAAAAATGCAATGGAAACTGTGGGAAATCTTAAGGGAAGCGTTTGTTGGGGGCCAAATTATTTTTTATGTCTAGACCTTATCTATTCCAAATTTGATTCAAATGCAATGAGCATTTGTGAGACAGAATAACCTTAATATAAATACAAATGTTAGCATTTTGTTACAGTTTTTTTTATAAGATGCTTACATAATAGTGCAAAATAAAGGTCGAGAAATTAAAATGTGTACTTAGAGCTTTTTGTGACGAAGCCGAAATGCACCTATATATATAATAGTGATTATATACTCATTTTATACGATAAGGGGCAAACGAGCAGATGATAGAAGACTGCATTTTGCTGCAATAAGATAAAAAAAACTGGTTAACTGCTATTTGGACTCACTGACGAGGAGAAAAGTTAACCAAGTTTACTTTTGCGGGCGTTATTTTATGCGTTGCTTGTGAAAATATAGTTTTTTTTTTATGGTATAAGGCAAACGAGCAGTTGTAGCCATTTTCATGACTACCGACGCCCATAGACATCTGCATAGAGACTATACAGATGCGCTGTCCCCCTTTCTCCTCCCACCTCCATGGGCCACCGGCTACTTACACACCGCACGAAACGTGACATCACAGCTGTCACTTCACGCCGGTCTCGTGTAAGCGAGAGGTACCTCCCCGGTCGTGCCGGCCCAATTCGGCTGCATGCAAGCATGCAGCGTGGCACTACCTCTGACAAGTATACCTATAAATATATGTGATGATATTTTGTACGATTTATTCGTAACAAAAATTACTAAGATTCGGATTTTGTCCTATACCTATTTCTAATGTACTATCTCACTCCTCACCTAATTTCAATCCTAGGTCAACGGGAAGATCATATTTTTATAGCATAGGAGGCAAACGAGCAGTTGAGTCACCTGATGTAAAGTCATCACCAGCGCCCACAGACATCCATAATACCAGAGGTCTAACAGATGCGTTGGCGCCCTTTGAGGAAAGAATAAGCTCTTGAAGATCCCTAGGTCGTATTATAGGTATTATTCACAGACAAAGGAAGACGGACTATAGATATCCTATAACGGTTCCCGTATTCACAAAATCCGTAAAACACCAAACAACACTCAAATCCATTTCAAAACCCATGCCACCTGCCACAGGCTGATGATGATGAAACGCGATATAAAAAGCACTCACAAAACGCGTGATAGTAATTAGCCTCTGAAGTGAGATTCGCATTTAGATAATGAATTTACATTTGTTCGCTATAACTCAAGCGCTGCAGCCGTTTGATGGCTGATTAGCAAAAAGTAGCATTTGCATGGGGCCTGGTAATGCTGCTGTACGGTAACCATGACTTGTGTAATACATGGATTTTGAAGGATGCATGTCCTTGACATTTTTTAACACTAGAGTGCACGCGCGCTCTACTATAGTAGAATGCACTTACTTATTTTAGCGCCATTCATTCATTCTCACACCTGACCTCCCGCGCTCCTAGTTAAGCCTCGTCCACAAAATCGCGGAACGGATTAGTACGGCGCCCACTTGCAGCGTAAGCGCACGTTCTTGTAATTACGTGTCAAAGTTCGTCTTCTACTATTG
>LUGF01042732.1:178325-189394 GCA_001625245.1 Calycopis cecrops
TATTCAGTTTTATCATTTTAAAACCACCCATTTTTAAAATATCTCAATTATTGTTTTCTACTATGGTAGAGCATGCGAGCATCCATGTCAAAAAAAGGGGCGCGTGCACTGTAGTGTCAAACGTTAAGTTGATATACTGCAAAATAAAATCCTTCAATTATTTTTTGATAAATTCTCAAGTATTCCACAAGTACAAATTCTACGGGTAGACACACTACTACTAAAATATACTACTACTAAAATATCTTGAATTGTGAACTTAGTTATATTATGAACAACAACAGATACATGTAAGTGGGTGAGACTCAACATAGTCTTGACATTCATTGTTGAGAAGAAAGCAAATTAACACTCATAAAATTGATTATAATAAAGAAAAAGTAGGCCATGAAAAATATTACATTGTTTAAATATATGACAGATGTGGCTGATACAAAGACAAATGAAATACAGTTTTTCTTTTATACTTTTCTTAAAGGATTTAGCTAAAGAACCAAGGACACTAATTGTATGGGATTTATTTTTAAGCAAACGGATACCAGTATCGATATATACAAATCCAATGAAAATATTAAAAGAAATTAACTTGATTTGAATTCGTCCCAGAAGAGAAATATGTCGTATGTTATATGTAGAGTATTATAAACTGAAAGGATATTCACTACGTTGGAATACTATACACCAATTTAAGTCCTAAAAATATCTCAATATAATTTTAGTTTGCGAGAAATGTGTTGTCAAGATACTTATATATAAAAATACATGAACTTGCGAAATATAACGCATGTGGTTGGAAACATAAATATACATAGAATTATTATACAATTCAAGGGTATTATTACAACTCAAATTATTGTCCCATAGTAAATAAAATTTCAATGTATTAATTATAAATATTTTAAAATGTCTCAATTTGGTCACCCTAACATTCGCCACGAGTGTAACGTACGTTACGGTCGCTATCTGTAACGCAATGAGTTACATCACAAATGGAACAGCAATGTTTGTATTTAGCATTTTACTAGCATTTTCTATCAAACGCTGCCATCTATGCAAATATAAACTAAATTAATTTGACTGTCAAATAAATTTAAACAACTGCCAATATTGTTATAAGAGGAATTATGAAATGTTTTTTTTAATATTGTTATAAATATCATCATAATCATAATCATCATCATCATCATCATCATCATTATAAGCCGGGTGATGTCTACTGCAAGACATAGGTCTCCCCCATACAAGTCGTGGTCACGAGCCACTTGCATCTAGCGGTTCCCCGCCACCTTAACCAAGTCGTCGCGAGTGATCTGGCCCCAAAGGGATACTTTTAGCACACATTATAAAGCCGTAAAAAGGAAACTATTTTGTTGCGTTTTGAACGTGAAAATGTAATCATGCTTTGTACAGGCGAGCAGCAACCTCGTACGGGGTGGATGACCGCCGCCCATTGTCTTACAGTATTAGTACCTACAGCATGTACGAAGTGAGAAAAACTTTAAAAAATTTCTGTGGCTAAACTATTGCTCTGATTGATCTGATTTTTGTTGTGTAGCCTGAAAATGATACACTAAATAATTATGTGGTTTCATTCAACTCCTCTCGCTTCTATCAACCTTATAAAAGATTATAAGCGATTTTTATAAAAATATATAATAATTACAAGAAGTTTAATTAATTAATACAGCCCGTAATGTATGTCTATAATATTTTGATACGGCTGCAACAGAAACAATAGCAAGCTAATCAGTAGTACAGATCTGTTTCATCAAAACACCGTGCTGTATAGCAGCACCGCGACAAACGAACAATGTGTACTGCAACAATGTGCTAGTGTTCAAACTTCTGCCTTGTTTTACTATGTATTTAACCAATAGACCACGTCAAAGCCGTTTAGGCTTATTATCTTTAATTTCCGATTTTAATACACTATCTCTATATATATAAAATTCTCGTCTCACAATGGTTGTTACCACCATAGATTTAGAATTGTTCTCACTACGTGAAAGATGTACAAAGCGTGGGAGCGAGATATTCAAATTAAGTTCCAATCATCGGAAAAGAAAAGAGTTATAGTAAAGAGATGAAGTACATATGAGACAATTATTTTGCGCTAGTAAGAAGCCATAGCGGCCCGATTACATAATAATGACAAAGTCATATTTGTGGTTTTGTAGTAATTCTGGCATTTGTTTAAAATTTATTTTGTCTCGCCTCTGTTCTGAGATTGTGTATCTTGCACATTCTAAATCTATGGTTACCACACTCTTCCGAAACAGTTAGACCGATTCTCATGAAATGTTGTGAGCCTATTGGCAGGTCTGTGTACCGGTCAACATATATTTTTCATGTCGATACTTCTGCGGGATAGAAAATATCGCGGGTGACACCACGGAGCCCAGCTAGTCTATGTACACATATGTCTATAACCGAACACTATCTGACACTAAAAGAATTTTGTAAATCAGATCAAATGATTTCTGAGATTCGCGTAACTAGAAAAAATAATCTGCTTTATTAGTTAGACAACCTATTGGCTCAGTCGGTAACGAAATAATAACCATGCTACGCCAACGGTTACGGATTCTAATCCCACCTAGATCGTCTTTTATATGTGTTTAAAACGTATTTATGTAATGAAAATATTAAATATATTAAGTTGAAGAGTCTGTTTGTTTAGTTGAACGCTCATATTTCTGGTACTGCTGGTCCGAATTGAAAAAAAAAGTCAGTGTTAGATAGTCATTTTTCGAGGTAAGCTGTAACGCCATCGCGCTACTACGAATAGGAATGGAATAAGCGGGTAAAGCGGGTTGAACCGCGTGTTCTTATAAAATTAGTATAGATAATTAAATTAACGTAAACAATTTCCAGACAAAACATAGTCTCGTTGTTTTGTCTTAAAGGGACGTCGCAAGCGGAGGGCCTCTCATTATCGGCTCTTCCACTTCACCTTGTTGACCTCAGTCGCCCTCTTTGAGGAACATTCAATTACGGAGCCTCGAAATACCTCAAACGAAATTAATTAGATAAATGTTTTAATTCGCACAAATCCTTATCTATTTAAGCAAAAATATCTAATTATAATTTTATTTAAAACAGAAATGTAATTATTTTAAGATCTGATCTAGATAAAAAGTAAATATATATTAAACAATGTATATAGCAGACTTAATTTTAGTACGAGGTAGTGCCACGCTGCTTACAAGTAGACGCCATCTTTTTGGATTGTACCAACACCCATTGTTGAAACATTTCGCTCACATGTTACCGCTGTTAGGTACGACGTTGTGATTAGATTTAGAATTAAGGCTAAATATATAAAAAAGTAGAAAAGTAGCGTAAATTGTAAAGCTATTTATGAGGTATATAGCTGCGCTCTGCGGTTACACCCGCGTAAATTTTAATCGTGCGGAAAATAGGAAATCATGCCATGGGATACCATAGGAACATTATTATTTTTTTTCCATTCGGGATAAAAACTATCCTATGTGTTAATCCAAGTTACTCTTTATATTGTGGGTGCCAAATTTCATGAAAATTGGTTTAGCAGTTTTTGCATGAAGGAGTAACAAACAAACAAACTTTCGCATTTACAATATTAGTAGGATTCGACATCTGGATGCCATAAAGGAGGGCTGGCAACGTTTAATCGTAACCTTCTTACGAAAGTCTATGAACGGGCGGTAGACAAGACCACTAACTGCTCGTTTGCACCCTAAGTCAACACCTCGATGTCCTCCAGCCCACAATACAGTTTTCTCGTTGCGTTTCAGAAAGATATTGCATTTCCTGCGCACCTTCTTACCACGCAAAACATAATTGTGAAACCAGCTGACCCTTCGGTATTTTACGACCTCCTATCTCAAAGGCCGGTTAAGCGCCTGTAAAACATTCAGTTTTGCGGATGTTTATGGGCAGCTGTAGTCATCTACATCTACCACCTACTCATTTGCGCATTAAAAAAAATAAGTTATTTTGTTACCTACATAAAAGTACCAACTCGGACCCATATAGGTTATATCGTGGCCCTTAAGGGTAAGATAGAACAAGAGCAATTGTTCCACCTTACCCTTAAGGGCGACTGGAAACTCACGTGGTTCTAAACGCGGCAGTATAGCTACTTTAAGGTGATATTATAGGAGCGTAGACATGCCCGTTTGGCTTTAACGCAGCAATGGCGTCTTACTAAAAGTGACTTGCACTACGAATTTGATATGTGGCATGACTTCCTGCTTTCTTACCCGGCCCCGTTAGGGCGCTGGCATCAAGATGCATTGTTGTTACTACCAATTGTTGAAATCTTGAGAGATTAGGAAAGATTAGCCGAGAGATCAATGAGATATTGCCAAAATTAATAAAATACGCTCATATTGGCTGCCCGTTTTAAATTACAATCCACTAAAGGCTTTTGCAAAAAGAAGGTAAAATGAAAGTCTTAGATGCTCACAAGACGGGATTTAGCGTTTTTAGGGTTCCGTAGCTCAAGGGTAAAGAACCTATTACGAAGACTCTGCTGTTAGTCTATCTTAGACAGAGGATAATTTTTGTAAGAGGTAGTGCCACGCTGCATGCATGCAAGTAGCCAAATTGAGCCGACACGACGGGAGGCTTTACACGAAACCAGAGTAAAGTGACAGGTGTGCTGTCACGTTTCGTGCGGTGTGTAAGTAGCCGGTGGTCCATGGAGGTGGGAAGAGGAAGGAGGGCAACGCATCTGTATAACCTCTATGCAGATGCGTTGCAGTAGTCTTGTAAATGGCTCCAATTTTTTTGTGTGAATTTGCCTTCCCCCTATATTCTAAAACTTATTTGTGTACCTAGTTCGTGTCATACAAAATGTGTGCAGGCGCCTGCATATGTAAGTTTGTAAACTTATATGAATTGGAATACTCGTGCCTCTCGTTGTACGGAACCCTCCGTCCGCAAGCTCGGCTCGCGCTTGGCCCTATTTTTATTACTCGCGCTGTAAACGGACAGACATCAAAGCTAATCCAATAAAGAACATCCCCACCCGGATAATTTAGAGGGGGGAGGGGGGTTCTTAATCAACAGAAACTGAGACGCTCTTTTACGCAATAAGAAATCTCTTAGGTTTATAAAATTTAAAGACGCCTCCCTAACAAGTTCCTCGCGAGTTACAGCTTGGTGCGAGATCGAATGTATTTAAGATCGAGTTTCACTTTGATCGTAGTAGGTAGGCAGAAAATAATATGAGCTTAATGATCTTACACAAAAGAATACTTATATGAATTCTGGACACATTTCACTCTTCGCCGCTCCTGTTTGTCACTTTTACAAAGCCAAGGTTAGAAAATAAGTAGTTTATAAGTTATAGTTATAATATTGTTAATTTTCATTTTTCGTTGTATATTGTTATTGTAAACTAGTGTGTTAAATTGTTTTATCTACACTAATGTTGTAACATTCTACTTATGTTTCCAATACTTGACTTATAATAATTACTGTTATAGCTCAGACAACAAAAAACTCAATTTAATCTATTTCACATGATGTTATAATATCCAAATCGATATCGTAAAATCTCATTATAACATTGTGCTGGTGGGCGAGCCTTATGTCAAAATCCTTAACAGCGCGCGCTCGCTCCTGATTGGCCCTGCGCGCGCTGCAGCTGCGCTCTCATTGGTTAGATTTTAATGGTAGCAAGTTCACTGTGACAATACCGTACGCGTGAATTTAATGTTTCGCAATGTTTTATTAATTGATTAATTGCATTAGTGAAGATAAAGTAGTGATGCAACTGCATATATCACGGGTATTAAAACACTCGTTACTATTATAAAACTCGCGTTCGCTCGTTTCATAAACTCACACTCGAGTTTTAATACCCTTCATTATGCGACAGTTGCATAAACTACTATTTTATGTCACCTGTTGGGATGAAGGCAACTGTAATGTCTCATCAGACATGTTCTTGTATTATTTTTTTAAAGTATAAGGAGGCAAACAAGAAATCGGAGCCGTCTTCATGAATACCTTCACCCGTAGATATCTGCATAGAAGTTATACAGATGCGTGGACCCCTTCCCTCTCCCCCCTCTATGATCCATATCAGTAAAAGGTAGTGCCACACTGCATGCTTGCATGCAGCCGAATTGGGCAGGCACAACCGGGGAGGTACCTATCGCGTACACGAGACCGGCGTGAAGTGACAGCTGTGTTGTCGCGTTTCGTGCGGTGTGTAGTGTAAGTAGCCGGTGGCCTATAGAAGTGGAAGGAGAAAGGAGGGCATCGCATCTGTGTAGTTCCTATGTGGATGACTATGGGCGTCGGTAGTCATGAAAATGGCTCCGACTGCTCGTTTGCCCCCCCGTACCATAAAAAAGAGGCGTTTCTAAGCTACCCCAATTCAAATGCACTTACGCCTTTCAATCAGCTTGGCAAAAGCTTTCTTTTTTCAATCATGTCTCGTTGAAAGAAACAGGCAATATGCCAAACGCAGTTTCATCCATATAAACGTTGTAACTTATCTACACAATATAATAAACGATATTAATATCAACGGAACGTCAATACAGCTGGAATAAATATTATTTCCCCCGCGTATTCATGCAATAACGTTCTTGTTTTATACTTTTATACGACAAAGCGGACGCCAGACTGGCGCCAAGACCAGCACTCGGTCAATTTATATTCCCGTGCTCCCTGCGATCCGATCTGGAGACTGGATTGAGGCATTGATTATCTTCCAAGCAAGATTAATGACGGACCTTGGCGACAGCGTCTATTCGTCAATCTCAAAAAAAAACAACGATTTGTTTGTCTATCGTTGCATTTCTTGTTTTATTCCATTGTATCGTCGTTGGTCACGTAAAAAGTTGAAAAATACGTGACCGATGTTGATTATTTCTTGTTTCTAAAATTAAACAATCATCATTGCTGGTCTTCCGTGAAATTTCGCGTTAACTCAACTTATTTTTAGGATGTTCTTGCTTCTCTTTATTTTTTTGCACATCTACGACTACTGCTATTTAAAATGTTACTGATTTTCTAAATGCAGCTATCATTTCATAATCACTTCGATAAAAGTTGAACCATTACTGCGATTTTCGTCGCATATTCAAAAATGTATATTAGTGGTTCAACAGATTTCATAGGATTATTTCTTTACTTTTTACTGCTTTAACGAATTGGCTGTGATATAACGAACGCAACAATAAAGTTGTGATCATATGCAGTACAGTAATTAAAAAAAACTAAGATATATAAACATGGGTTTCATTCTTGTTTATATAAAATAGATAACAAGTTGCTTAGTATCTTTATGTATTAGCCTTTAGTAGCCCCAGCGTTCCTGAGATTTCATAGCAAAATATCCTGGAAATAAGAAATAAGTTTTGTGTTAAATAATTTTGAAATCGAATATCAGGAAAGCCTCCGTGTCTTGGCACTCCGTGAGCCCAGCTAACTAGCCGCAGCGACGAAATAAGAGGATTTCATCGGTACCTCTGCCAGGATTACTTAGGAAACCAAACAGACCGCGCTCGCCACAAACAATAGTATACTGTTCTGTAAACAACGTGTCATGATCAACATCACCTATGCTATACACCCTTCTGAAGTATTATTAATTCATATACTAAAAAATATGCGGTAATGCGGACTGCAGAAAAAATTAAATCATAAATCTTAAAATGCTTTACGTAGCTCCATTAGTTTGCTATGGGTAGATTTAGCATGTTTACTGACGTGAACTCATATTTTTCGTTCCTGACGACGCAAAAGAAGTTTTCACGTTAATAATATTCCGTTACCGCTCTGCCACGGACACAGCGTTGCGACTTGCGGCGCGGCGAGCGGCGAGGTGAGCGGCAAGACGTGACATACAAAATGTATGCNNGCGGCGAGGCAATACTCGACGCGCGAGTGAGAGAGAGACAGACGATCCGCTCACCGCACCGCAAGTCGCACCGCTGCACTGTGTCCGTGGCCAGGCCGTTAGCCTGGCTCCGTAAGGATTTGTGTTACAAATACCATACCACAGATGTAAGTAGGTATACATTTAAGAAATGTTTAACAAATGCATAAACATCTATTATCTAGGCGGGATTTGACTCGGTAACGTACGAAGCAGAGCCACGGTACCACTGGACTGTCGTTAAATATTTTTTTTCATGTTAATCCAAATTTTAATAATCTGTGCCAAATATAATTTGCTTGTGATATATGTAGGTATACCATTAATTTTTTTTTAATCTTTCAGTGGCACAAGGTATAGTAAGTTAGAAGACACATCTGCAATAACTTACACAAAAATACACCACCATTTTTCAAACCCGGAGTTCAAAATGAACAGTTACAAAAAAAAACACTTCAGAAATGAAAATTTAATTTAGCTGTGCAAATACGAAGTGAAAATGCGCCAGATAAGCCAAAAGAGCTGCGGTCTGGCGGTCAACTTTGTCAATACCTAGATTTGTTGGCAAAGCCTTTGTTCCCAACTTTTTGTGGGCCTTTGTTTCAGCTCGGTCTTTTTGTCCGACCACAAGAACGCAACACAAACTACATTATTTGAAGTTGTTTTCGATTGCATTCGCTGTATTTCTAATGTATTAAAAACTTTTATAACTGAATACAATGTTTGAATACAGCGGTTTATAGATAACTAGATGTGGCCTGTTTTGCGAGGATAAATTTATCCCAATGGAATTTATAATTTGTACTTTTATGCGGGTAAAAAGCATTTTTGTGATATTCCAGATAAAGTAAAGTAGTTTTATTGTAACGAGAAATATAAACATTTTTTTAATAGAATAAGGGGACATACGAGCAGTTTGAGCCATTTTTATGACTACCGTTGCCCATAGACATCCGCATAGAGGTTATTCAGATGCGTTGCCCTCCTTTTCCTCCTCCCTCCAGGGGACCATAAGAAATTATTATCTATTTTTTTTTTTAAATGGCGACATTCGCTAGGCGTATTAGCTATTTAATTAACGCAGTAAACAACCAAAACGTCACCGGATCCGAGTCGCAGAAGACAAATAAAAAAGTCAGCTTAACGCGAACAAATGAAGGAGCATTTGCGCAAAAAACGAGGGCTGGCCCTTAATTGATTTAATTTGTTCGCAGTCAAAATACCGGGAGGTGACGAGTTGCGTCGAACGCCGGGACATAAAGCCGTGTTACAGCGGGACAAATGTATTGTCGAGATAAAAAATGTAGAAGAGATATAGAAGGAAGACCAACATAATACCTATGTGGCACATAAAGCCGTTTCACAGCGGCGGGGCAAATGTATTGTCGAGATAAAAAATGTAGAGGAGATATAGAAGGAAGACCAACTTATGTGACGATGGAGTGCAAGTGTCCGGGGAAAAGCAGAATGCACCAAAGTTTTATAGTTAACAGCAGTAGTGTCGTCACGTACCTGTTCTTCTTCTCGTGTCAGTGTTCAGCCGCTCAAATTTTATTCACCCAGTACTGCGCCACATCTGTAGCGGCAACATTGGCAGCGTGCAGATCCGTACGTACCTCTTATTTAACAGCCAACTTCTGCCCACATCCTCGCACCATTTTGGTCGGCAGATTTTGTATCTATATTAACTTCACCATTAGCCGCTTTATAGTAAAATCATGAGATTAAGACGGCCAGTATCACGGTTCACAACACCTGCCGATGTTGTGAGTCTCACTGAGATACTAGAGATACTAAATATCTTCTTCAAGATAATATCACAGCATTCCTTACACAATAATAGTACTACTGACTCACTACATACTTAATACTAACCACTAATATGAAAATATACAGAAATACACAAATTAAAAAATATATTACTAGCGCCCCGCGGTTTCACTCGCGTAAATTTCGATCCCGTGGAAAATAGAGAATCATCCCATGGCGGAATGCCATAGGAACATTTTTTCGAGACAAAAACCTCCTGTGTTAATCCAAGTTACCTTCTATGAGTATGCCGAATTTTATGAAAATCGGTTCAGTAGTTTTTTCGTGAAAGAGTAACAAACAAACATACAAACTTTAGCTTTTATAATATTAGTTGGATTATAGTCTCAAGTACATGGATACCTTACCTAAACTACACATAATTGTCTAAAATTTATGCGAACACTTATCATTACAATAAAATTACTTTAGCTGATTCAATAGCGGTGAAGTCAAGTATGTTGTGTAACACTTCATTGCTTCATATTAATTACTCCTATCCGGAATTTTGTAATTTATATCATCACGCAAGGCAAGCAGCGAAGTACGCGGTATGTTCGCGCTGCTAGACATTTTTTATAGTATAAGGGGGCAAACGAGCAATCGGAGCCATTTTCATGACTACCAATGCCCATAGACATCCGCATAGAGGTTATATAGATGCGTTGTCCCTCTTCCTCCTTCTCCACCCATGCGCCAATACATACACCGCACGAAACGCGACAGCACAGCATTAACTTCAAGCCGGTCTGTGTCAGCGAGAGGTACCTCCCCATCCTGCCGGCCCAATTCGGCTGCATGCATGCGTGCAGCGTAGCACTACCTCTTACAAATAGCGAGGAGTCACTGAAAATCAGCGTCATATCATTATTTTATATTGATATGACAAATGCTGAGTGGCCACCTCTACCTCTACCTCTGGTCACAGTACTCTTATCAAGTTTGTTTGTTTATATATATTAATGTGTGTTTGTAAATTTGATAATTGTTATTGTTCCCAATAAAAGTCTTTCTTTCTTTCTTTCTTTCTTAAATATAATGTACAATGTCTCGTCTATGTTATAACGCGTCCTAACAGATTTTCGGTGTTTGTTTTTAGGCTTCGTCCAATTTGTTTTCATTAAAGCATTCATTGTGCGCGGTGTGACGTTTTCGGGCAAGAGATTAAAACTGCAGGCATAAGATCGATGGCCGGCCAATTTGGGAGGACTTGTGGACGTATATTGGTGTCGTCTATGTTATTATTAGTTGTTGACTGCCTGGTGGTCTAGTGGTAAGCGTATTCGACCACAGACGTGAGGTCCCGGGTTCGAATCCCGGGTCGGACCGAAAATTGTTATTGGGATTTTTCAATTTCTAATAACAGTCCGGAGTCAGG
>LUGF01042759.1:0-19858 GCA_001625245.1 Calycopis cecrops
CTCGTTTTATCTGTAACAAGATAATACGATGACTTCGTCTGCGATAGTAAAGTAAAAAGTAGAGTAAAATTTTTTGAGCTTATGTACGAGTATGTTAGAACTTGTGCTGTTAGTGTCATTTCATTACTTTGGACTTGTCAGTTGTCTTCTTCTTTTTTATTTTCTCTCTCTCTCGCTAGTATTCAGTTGCCACAATATGGATTTTGTATACTTATTTGTTATAGTTTAAGTTAGTTTTTATTGATTAAAATTAGTTAAGTTATGTTTGCATGCCTATCAATCCAAGCAATACATCTTTCAAGTTAAGGTTGCCTGGAAGATATCGCTTTAAAGCTCTAAGGCCGCCTATTATGCATTTAATACTACCTACATTGTAAGATTTTGTTTTTTGTTTAAGTGTGCAATAAAGCATTATTTATTTATTATTATTAATTACTTACACATTTTTAAACAACATTTTAATATAATATGATGTGCTAAGATGCGTCTTCATCACGCGGCTATCACTAAGTACATTAAAAAAATTAAAGCAGTTTCGCTTTCTAACAGCTGATGAACGTGATCGTATGCAACTTATTTAATAAATAATATTATTCTAATTGATTATTTGAATTCGCAGTGGGTAGAATATTGTTAATGAATGGTTAAATGTGAATATACAAGGTTATTTTAAAACACCAAAAACCTCTCCAAAAATAGATAGATAAAATGATAAACACTTTGATTATATACATGTCTAGATACCGCATCAACAACCTGAAAGCGCCGTAAAACGTCTCTACTAGATCTAGTAGAGACGCTCTTCGCTTAAGTCAGTGTCATCTAGACCGTAACGCGATTCTGAGCTCTCAATAAAAAAAGAAATATGCCGGTTTGTTCTGTTCAACTGTGTCACAACCATGCAGGAAAATCTGATAACAAATAGAAGATCTTATTTCACCAGTTAGTTTTTAAATTTACGTAAGTATTGTTAAGAAAATACGAATATCAATTTCACAATTTACTAGTGGTACGGTGTTGTCACTAGAAAAGTAGGATAATTTTCCAAAACTAAAGGGAAGTTTTTTTTAATATATAGCAGTTGAGTTTACACACTACGTTATTCTACCCCCCGTGCTAAGTATCTACCGTAAGGACTTATGTTACAGGTTATGGCAAAGTATAAAATAAAACTAGACAACGGAAATATATTTTATAAATTTAAGAAGTTTTATATATTTAAGATTTTTATTACTGAAAAATGCATTTAATACATAGTAAAACATCAATGACCAAGGCGGGATTCGCACCCGCGACCCCTGGCGCAATATATTCCGGTTATCCGAGCCCTGCACCACTGCGCCAGCCTGGTGGTCAGATATAAGATTTGATAAAGCACAAATCCTCGCTAAATAACACCGATTCCATCCAAGGATGATCCGTGAGGCCGTTTAAATAGCTTTATTATGTGTGCAACATTCGCGTAAACTTAAGATGTCATTATAAGTATTGTTAGTATATTTTATATTATGTAACACTGACTGTAAATAAATAAAACTGATTCATAAAGTATATTTGGAGTCTTATTATCAAGTAAAAAAATTCTAATACTTATATAGCGATCTATAAAACTAAAACTACCTTCGGAAATCCTCTCATTGATAATAATTATAAACTCTCTATCATTGATAAAAAAAATAAAAAAAATCATAATTTATTTTTTATAATAATTAGCATACATTCTTTAAAAAAATCTATATAACCATATATTCATATGTATATTCCTATTTTATTGTTTGCTGTTAGTTCCTCCTGATTTAGTAACAAAATTAAGGGTAATTTTTTATGCTGTTGGTATCCCTTTACACGCACACATTGACGGTTTTAAAACAATCTGTACATAACTGTCACTCACACATTGTGCGAAAAGTGAGACGTTTTCTTTGCGATGTTTATTTGAAATGCTCCATCTAGACGTGTATATAATCAAAGGATAAACAATAACTTTCATCTATGACTTTTGACATAACTAAATTTATTGAGGCATTTACTTATAGTATTATTATTTACATAATAGGCTTTGTAGCCATCTTTTATGTCATAAAGACTTCTGTGAATAATCAAATATTTATTTTATTATATCCCTGCGACACATCCGCTGAGTCTACATTCCTTTACCAGGCTTGGCACTAGCACACGGAACAGTACACTAAATGGATAACATAGTATAACATAGATATAACTTTTGTAAGAGGTAGTGCCACACTGCAAGCTTGCATGCAGCCGAATTGGGCCGGCACGACCGGGGAGGTACCTCTCGCTTACACAAGACCGGCGTAAAGTGGCTACGCACCCATTCGCCCCTTATTATTCGCCCCCTGTGCCCATTCGCCCCCTGGAAAAAAAGATACTATAAATTCGCCCCCTGGTGTAGTGTACTACTAGGTATATATACTAAAGTTGACGAAAGTACGGTCAGCATAATATTTTGTTAATTAGTAAAAAATATTAGTATTGTCAATAAAACAAATATTCCAGTAATAAAGGTTTATTAACGACTAAATATTTAAAAGCAGGCTATATTAATATAATCAAAATCACAGTTTTTAGCAAAGATCACAAATAAGTTATATACCTAATAACTTTTTTTTTGTTGACGCAGGGGAATGCCTTTACGCACGCTACCCAGGAGCCCGGGTGGCTCAACCGGGTACAGTGTCGGGTTCGACAACTGGGTTGCCCCTACCGACTAAACCCCTGCGGGTGCCTTCAGCCGCTATGATTGGAGGGCCCCGGATCTGAAAGCAACAGGCGCCTCCAGCGACAGGCTGCCCTCGGTGAAAAGGCCAGACTCTTCCTCCTTAGGGACTGTCCGTCCGAATCCACTCCGCCATCTGCTGTTTCAGAGGGACGGGTGGAGGACCTCCGGCATTGGCTGGTCCCATCCGCTGGGCGGCGGACTAGCCATTAAAGGGCCGCAGAGGACAGGGAGGACGGCAACGACACACCGCATCTCCTCTTCCTCTGCGGCCCCACCGCCAACGCAACAGACGGTGCGCCCCCGTTCGGTCGCGGGAGATAGGGTCCACGGTAACGACACACCGAGACACCTCTCCTCCCGCGACCCCTCCTCCATGGACGCAGAATGCATTAATATATATAATCAGTAAATATTTTTTTATCTATCCGTACTTTTCTTAAAAAAAAAAAAATTTTATCAAAGAGTGTAAGAAAGGGGCGAATGTTTACCTCAAAAAAAAGAAATAATTATTCGCCCCCTCAAAAGGGGCGTACGGGCTCTCCAAAAGGGGGCGAATTTACCAGGGGGCGAATAATAAGGGGCAAATGGGTGCGTAGCCCGTAAAGTGACAGCTGTGCTGTCGCGTTTCGTGCGGCGTGTAAGTAGCCGGTGGCCCATGGAGGTGGGAGGAGAAAGGAGGGCAGTGCATCTGTATAGTCTCTATGCGGATGTCTATGGGCGTCGGTAGTCATGAAAATGTCTCTGACTGCTCGTTTGCCCCCCTATACCATAAAAAGAAAAAAAAAAGCTTTCAATATAATCCTACCTTCGCTACCAACAAACAACGCAACACCTAATAATTAACTGTAATGTCGTACTGACACTGCCAAATTAGTTTTTATTTCATTAAACGCACCAGTTAGTTTCTCCACGACCATTTCTTGGCTTGTAATTGCGCGATCACGGTACACCATTGTCTTAATATGTCCAATAATAAAAGTCCACGGGTGGAATGTCCGGGGAGCTAAGAGGCCATAAACGACCTCTTCGTCGTATTCATCGGTATAAAGCGTAATTGTTTTTTTTTTTAGGTAGAACTATGCTTGGGCTGAAAGCCAGTGCAGCTTCATCGATATGAGTGGCGAGCACCCTGGAGTTAGCTCTGTATTTGTGGTCGATGGGGGGCAGACCCCCCCTTCTTTCCCAGCTTCTGTGAAAAGGCAAACCGGACTATTGCGATTAATAGGTTATACTATTATTATCTTGGCCGAGGACAGCGGGTGTCCTCCTCTCCCCACCTCTAACGGAGAGAAGCAGCTCACGCGCGGCAGCTAAAAAGTGGCCGACACGGGTCATGAGCTAGAAGAGCTCTATGAGCTATCATGATTGGGGTGCGTAATTGTACTACGAGTTAGTGGAGCTGGACAATTCTTTATTTTTTCCTTCTTACCTATAATTAATTCATTAATGCAAAATATTGTTTAAAAATTATGTAGGCGCCTAAAAACCAATACTTTTACACAAATTCATGAAATTAAAATGTTTTCTAGAAAGCATAAAATATACTTCTCATTCTGAGCTGTTTAGTCCTAAATGGCTTGAAATGCTAACGCTCTGAGGAGAAAACGTTATACAGTAGTCAACTTTATCTGCGGATATGTCCCTTTCTAACTTGTATACCTGAGTGACGTAACTATAATGTTTTCAAACGTTAAGGCGAGGAAATAAAAAATATAAGTACACGAGCGGACGCTCGCAACTTCGTTTATGTGAATACGTTTTTTAACACAATCAGTTAAAAAGTAGTCTAGCCTTCCTCGCTAAATGGACTACGTAATACTGAAATAATTTTTCAAATCGGACTAGTAGTTCCAGAGATTACCACATTCACACAAACAAAAAAACGAACTCTTCAGCTTTATATTATTAGTATACATAAAACATACAACAGGTTGAGGTCTATTACGTTGTGTATTTGTACTTTAATAGTACAAATAAATCAAGCCTGTGCTGTAGCTGTGAGAATAAAGGAAACAAGGCGCTATTGATTCTGTGAATTGTGTATGACGAGTCCTAGCCGAGTCTAAACTACAATAATTAAACTTACAAGCTACAAAAGTCATATTGTCAACTAATTCTGCACGAAACCACACAGTCATCATCTATCATCTCCTCATATTGGGGACGCAAATGATTTCTCTGGTTGCGCCGGTCACTCGTCTCATCAATATAGGGAAATAAACTGGGAAATTCTTTTTGTATAATGGTGAGTCGTTTCTTTATTTCTGATATACTATACTTTCGTCTCTACGTATCAAGCAACACTCAGTGCGTGATTTTCTATATTATACTCACACAAACAGACGCTAGTTTTTTTATAAACATAGTCGCTACATATTTTAAGATAAAGGCGCGGAGGTATCTTAAAACTAAATCAGACAACATGCAAATTGAATGAACGGGTCTCGAATACAAGGCACCGAGTAAGCCCTTTTACTTTTATCATAAAACCAAAAGGATCTAGCGAGGTATGACACGTATCCGTAAATTGTACCCTAATATTTTTTGTGAAGTTAGAATATTCAAGAACTCACAATTCGCACTAGTACGCAATAATCTGAATTGGATAGATTTGTATACTTCTCTAAAACTAAATACAATACATACAATGGTTCTCCTTGTCGTACATTATCATCCTTTTGTATTCTCATGAGTATTTGAAAATGATTGGTATCCATAAATATTGAGTAATGATAGGCAATCTTTCCTTACATTATTCTCGGAAAGCGCCATCTATGTATTTTACAATGTTGATAAAGGCATTAAATTAAACTACATACACTGTAAGTGCCGTGAATACGAAAATACTTTTTTTAAACAAGTTAAATAGTGAAAAAATGTAATCATGCTTTGTGCCGGGAGGCTACAGCGAGCACGGGGTGAATGACCCCGGCCGGCCATAGTCGACGATCAGCTGCGATACAGCGTGTACGTAGTGGGAAAAAACTTTAAAAAATTCCGGTGGCTAAACTTTTGCTCCGATTGATCTGATTTTTGTTGTGTAGCCTGGAAATGATACACTAAATATGTCACTTCATGCCTTTCACTTTTATCAACCTTGTATAAGTAAATTCCTTGAATAACTTCGAATGACTGTAATGATAAAATCACTTACATTCAGCAGAGTATATTATACGAATATAGATATACGGACGTCTCTTGTGAAAATATGTTGAATAGATACCGGGGGTCTTACAAACGCATTAGCAGACTTTAAAAAAGGTGTAGATTTTATGTTTTGTTTTTTTGTCGCAAAGTAGGTATAATACAACAGGACCAAAAAAACCTGACTTTGTCCAGGCACCGACTTCCAACATGTCTCTATTCAGAATCATATTAATAGATTAAATGAAAAAAATTGTATACATACTAAAATTTTTTAATACGGTGTTAGTTTTGAAGTCAGTTTGTTTTTTGTGAAAATTTAATTTATGCTAGAGATAAAAGAACAAAAACTATAAACAATTCTATGGCGCATTAAAAAGGGTTATTTTTAAAACACCAGCAAGGTCTCAGATATAGACAGCTAGCATCTCTTATTGAACATGTGTTCTACTTATGACAACTCAATAAATTAATTTTGTATGATTTTTTAAGATTTAAAAGGTACTGTGTGTGTGTGTGTGTGGTGACATTTGTAGGTCCCGAACGGCCCGTGCTAGTGGAGGACAGGTAAACCCCAACACCCCTCGCGGTCGCCGGACCCACATGTCAGGGGTTTTTTGATATTATTATATGTAGGTACGCGATGCACTTATAACTGACGGAAGAAACATTGAATGCATATTTATTAATATTATGAAATAAAATTGCGAATTATGAAAGGACATCGACCATTTTTGTATGGGACCAAGTGCTGCACAGAATGAAGACATGGTACATTTTGTTCCTCAGGCCAATACTAACATGTAAACCAAAGCGCATCAAAATCTATCCCTGGAGTCAAGAGAAAAAAAATGTTTTGTTTTGAATTATTTATTTAAAAAAAATGATTTTAAGAAAAACATGTAATAAATAAACGTTTTTTATGTGTAACAGGTACAGAATATAATACTAAATATGAAATATTGCATAATCATACAATTACTAATCATCATCTTTTTTTACAGAATACATTCTCTCATTCATTCTCTGTTATATTGTTATAAAAATGTTTATACCTTACCTACTATAAAAAGCTTATTTTATTCACGCAAAACAGTGAATAAAAAGGCCTTTTATTCACTGTTTTGTTTTTATTCACTGTTTTGGTGTTTGAATTTGGAACACAAAAATATATCCGATCTCCATTTCAATGCTTACACAAACTCCTTGCGCTAAGATTCGAAATTCAAACTCTTTGGTGCAAATAAATTCTCGAGATTTGATTGGTCGATATTTGCGACAAGGAGTTTGGCTTTAGATTAAAAATATTGTTTCACAAGTTGACCCTATTGATAATAATAAGAAAAAAACGCTTAATTTCAGTCATTGCTCTAATTTTAATGTCCATTTCAATTAATGTAACATTTCTTTTTTGATTAAATTTCTATTTTCTCTTAAATTATGTCTTTTTCTCGTAGTCATGGTATAAAGTATAGTATGCAACTCCTGAATAAAGTATGAATTTATATCGAGGGCCATGAATCACTCGCGTCGCTCAGGATTCTAACAGTTGAATCACTCGCTGCACTCGTGATTCAATCATCTTAAATCACTCGCTGTGCTCGTGATTCAATCGTTACAATCCTTCACTTGCTCGTGACTCATCTACAGCCCTCGCTTTAAATCCGTCCTTTATTCACTAGTTACACAATATACTATTTTCGATGATGACGACGATGATGACTAGTAATTATTGTATGATTATGCAATATGTATTTTATATTTTGTATTTTTTTTTTTGTATTGTATTCTGTTGCTGCTATAGCTACAAACAATAAATAAACATTTTTATGTATTTTTTTTGTATTATAAAATACTTATACAATAATTACTAATCATCATCGTTGTCACCGATAATAATTCTATCTATGAATAAAGCAGGCAACTTATCACGTCCTGGTGCCTAGCCCACCCTAAAAACCATACTAAGCACATGGTGTGCGCACAACAGCCGATAGTCTTCCGACCCGTAAAACATGTGCAACAATAGTTCCTTATGGCTGCCAGTTCGGTATTTCTGGAATCGTCTAATATATACATTCGTATATATTAGACTTTAGACGATATATGTCTACTTCTTAAGTTAAGTCTGAAGAGGTGGACATTTTCAGACAGCATATTAAATGTTGATAGATCGCTTAAATCTCTGTTATATTGTTGGATAACAAATGTTTCTACATTTCGTATATTATGCTCGCTATAGTAACTCGAAGCGAGTTTTATTTGGTGTGTACCAACTGCGAATAAAGTCAATTCCTCAGCGGTGAGGACTGGAAATATGTTGACATTGTTCTGCACAACATTAATGTTATCAAAAGCGACTCTGTTTCGGTTCATTCTCTTCTAGTCTTTGGAATCGACGTAATCAGCCAAATCATTATTAGAGACCGCTCTCTAACTATATTGATGAATTGAACGTTGATGAATTATTGTTGTAATTGAACGTGTTAGATGCGTATTGTCATATTTTGGAGAGAAAACACGACTCAGAAACTATTTAATGAAAAATAATTATGTAAAAACATTTTTATTTTTTTTTTATATTTTCCAGGAGGGAATTTTTTTTTAAATATTTTTTCTTAATGTATATTAATGCTAGGATCCCATTGCAAATACATTCATTCCTGGGCAGCACTTGGTCCAAAAATGGTCAATGTCCTTTCCTAGAACAAATGTTGTGATGCTAGCAATCCATATCTGAGACCTTGCGGGTGATCTAAAAATAACACTGTATGTATGTATGTAATTACGTGTATACGTATAAAAAATATTGTTAGTGGTAGTTTTAATTACTTTCCTAGTTAGCTTTTCTACAGTGAACTATTAAGTTCAAAAAACTTCACATCACACGTAATTATGCTTTTTCCTGAAATATTTTATGACTAATTGTAGTAACGGAACGATTTACGTTGCTTTCTGTCCTTGAGCTCTTGTAAAAACGCCTTCATTTACATGGTAAATAGAACTGAGAATTTCTTTGTATGTTTGTTGTTGTATGGTAGGTATTGTAATGTATGGCATAGGGATATGAACCTCCGTGGTAAGAACGAAAGGAACCTCAAAAACTGATATCGTTTTAATAAAAAAACATAACAGTTTAAATTCAAACTTTTTCAAGAACAATTCGGAGACGTCTGTTTGACAGAGAAAAAATGTATCATTCCGGGACACGCCACAATGCATATGTACCACAACCATAATAATATAGTACATATATATAGACAACCATATAGTAATACAAGTATGTGATATAGTAGCCAGGGCTATAGTAATTATAACGGTTGTGATGTATTAACAATATAATAAAATCTATAAGAATAATAAAAGCGTTTTTCTACAAGTACGTATATCAAGAAGAGGCCCCAACTTATACATAGGTTGTACTGCTGCAAGAGCAAGCTACGCCCCGAGAAGTAGTCTGCAGCAGCTCTACAGTATTTATTCTCATAGAATAATAATCACCACACACATATCATTTAGGAAAGGGAACGTAACCATATCGCCTCGAGCTTTTCCGTATTCTTTGTATAGAACTCCATACTGCATCGCTCACTAATGGGAAACGTAACGTAATGGTCTCATCTTGAAAAGCAAATGCGGTAACGTTCCCTTTCCGAGTTGATATGCGTGCGGTGATATAAGGAGTAATCTATTCAGTATGTTTTTCTTTTTGTTACCTGTTAATTCGAACGAATAAAATAGTTACGTAGGTAAAACTGCGGTATATGCTTAATATTATATTACACATAATATTATATTATTATGCATTAGTATTAAATTATGTGTCTCAGTGGACTTAGCACTTTTTTAAATACCTGTGTATTAAAGTTGTTGTTGGATTGTGTGAGAGGTAGAGCTATTCTGAATTTCAGCCGAATTGGACATTCACGACTGGCGATGTATCTCTTGCTCATTCACACTACCTTAAAATGACAGAGACTTCATAATATTTAGAGCCACCGCACAAATGCTACATTTAGCATCGTTGATCGGCGCTTTAGTCGCTTTTTAGAAGCTGAATGCAGCTACCAGATCCTCAGCGTACACTTAAAAACGCCGAACACGGCGATTTAGTCGCAAAGCTACAGCGAGTGTTACTTATCGTGCTACGTACGTATTGGTATTGGAGCAGTCGCTAAATCGCTCGGTTCCGATACAGTCGCAAGATCGGCCTTCGCCGATGCTAAAATAGTGTGTGTGCTGTCACCCTTATGCGGATGTTTATAGAAGTTAAAAGTACTTACCTTGCTACTATTTCGCCTCCATATACAATCAAAATCTACACTTTATTGTATCAATAAATCATAATATATATATTTATTTTGCAGATCCGCACGCGTGGGGAAGACCTCCCTGGTGGCCCGGTTCCTCGGTACCAAGTTCGAGGACAGCTACACGCCCACCATCGAGGACTTCCACCGGAAACTGTACCGCATCAGGGGAGAGGTGTACCAGCTGGACCTGCTAGATACTTCGGGAAACCATCCGTTCCCGGCTATGAGGAGGCTGTCTTTTCTTACAGGTAATATTATTCCAGGATACATAAAGGCTATCCTTCTTTACAAGTCATATTCCTCCAACTATAGCATTTTTGAATTCACGTAATTAAGCTTAAGTTAGACTATTCTTTCTTACAGATAATATTTAAAATAAAAATTATAATTTTTTTTGTTGACTAACTATACACAATCAAGAGGAGAGTATTATTATATATTTTGCCTTTATTCTCATACTAGCTGCACCCAGCGGTTTCACCCGCGTAAATTTCGAAGCCATGGAAAATCATCCCACGGCATCCCATAGGAACATTTTTTCGGGATAAAAAATCCTGTGTTAATCCCAGTTACCCTCTGTGTGTGCCAAATTTCATCAAAATCGATTTAGCAGTTTTTGCGTGTAGGAGTAACAAACAAACATACAAACTTTCGCATTTACAATATTAATAGGATAGGATTGTGTATTACCTAAACTAGACTAATACATGTTCACTTTAGTATGCACACTAGACACGGACGTATAATCGGCATGAGGGCCGCAATCTGTCGGAAATGAACCTACGCCGGATGTCGAGGTAAAATGTATTTTCAACATAAATATTATCCAACCATACGTTCATCACGCACGCTATGGACTATCAGAAATAGATTAAAGGTGTGTGCTAATTACACATCATCATCATCGGCGTCTTTTCCTCCACTTTTCGACACAGATCTCTCAAATTACATGCCACTGAGGTCGTAACCATCCTGTATCCAGCCGCCGTGCTGTCATTCCATTAAGTTGGAGAGCGTCTCACGCTCTTGCCAAGGCGTGCTCTTCACTCTATAATCTGTATATCTTGTTGCTTCTCCGACATCAGAAAAATATAAAGCGGGCTAAAAACCGCAATTTTAATTTTCCAGAGAAGTATCACTTCATAACGTATATTAATAATACGTAATATTTTATGTTTAAATATACATAAACAGATGTGATAATTTTACACGTCATATTACCATAAAAAAATTATACATATCATTAAATCGACAAGAAAAGTGATTCTAGATTGTATACTAAGTCTGGTCATAAATACTGTTACAATTAAAAATAAAAAAATATTATATTTCAATTTGGAATCTGTCCTTTTTATACGATGGTTCATTGTGTTTTCTCATTTTGGCGCCAATACATTGTACAATATTTTGCGATATTAAAATGGAGTGGGGTGATAAAGAGGACAGAATCGCTGTGATTGCATTACAAAGTAGGTATGGAGCCAAATGCATTTTTTTAAAACTTAGTGTAAGCACAGATTAATAAACCTAAGTGTAAGTAGGTGTAATCACTGTAATCAATGTAATAGATAAGTAGTCACTTTTAGCGCCACCTTTATAGGTGCTGCATGCATGTTTCAGTCTATAATATCGTCTCCTTTGATAGTTCATTATGTTCAGCAAATAATTCAAATTTAATTAACACAATCACCCAAATCTGTTGGTTATAATGACGAGTAACAACAGTTTCAGTAAAGTTTAACGTCTGCGAAGAGGAATTTACTAAAGGGAATTACTATTTGGCACAAATTCAGTAATTTATTGGTAGAAGTTATTATCGTGAACTTAGTGGCATAAGAGAAATGTTTTCAATGCTTATACTTATAGCGTAAAATATGTGTGTTTATTTTATTCACACGAGAATATTATTAAGGCGAGTTCGTTCGAGGTGTAATGAGAGTTGGACGCGTTATTTTCGCGTTAATTTAATAGTAACTATTTTTCCGAGGGACACAGCTAAGCTAGTCCATTTGACTCAAAACTAGAGTATTTTACCAACGAAATCGTCCATGTTCTTTATATTTCAAACTCCATTTGATTGTATTACCATTCAATTTGTGTAACAAATAATGACTTTTTCGTGACCTACCTTTTTGTAACATCGATCCTGCAATTAAAAGGGCTTGTTAGTAAATTGGTTTGCTTTTATATTCATTTACTTACTGACGTTCTTTTCTTATAGCTACCTTAGTCATAGATACTACTGGAATATATTTTATTAGTATATTATGTAATCATCACATTCGTTGCATAAGGCGCAATACACACTGAGCCCGCCGGGCCGCCGACAAAGCCCGGCGACACAACCCGGCGGCCTTATGAAAAGAATCATGTCGGCAACATGTGCCGGCGCGTGTTACCCACCGACATGTTGGCGGCTTGGGTACGCTTGCGCTCGCCCAACAGTTTCGTTCCCTTTGGAGCAATCCAGCAATAAACATTACACAAGCTGCTATCAACAAATCACTGCTATCGTCCATTTTTAAGATTATTTCTATTTACTGAATTATCGAAGATACACCACCAAAATTTTATCTCATCTCAAGCCGCCGACATGCCGCCGACCAAATTATTCGACTTGTAATAAGTGAAGCTGACAACTAGACCGCCGATTAAAAGTTGCCGACACATGTCGGCGGCCCGGCGGGCTCAATGTGTATTGCGCCTAACTGTAGGGTGACAAATCGGAATTCGGCAGAAGGGACCCGTGGTAACACATATCAGTATCAATCAGGTCATGAAGATTCTCTTTTAGATTGTTATTTATATTATAAGGAAAGGGAAGGCTGCCAACTCTGTAATGATGCCACTGCATCCATTGGCTTCAGTAGCAACTTTGTAAGTCGATGAACACCGACTGCATGCACGAAAAAGTGATCTGCACGTACAGGCGACAGCAAGCGATATAGAGGCATGATTGGCCTAATTATTTCGCTTGTGACACATTATGCGATGAATTCTTATCGCTAAGACTACGAAAATACGAGTCTTGATAATTATTAATACTTACATCATACAAAAAAACTGTGGAAACTTATATTTATAGTCCATTTCCTACAAAATGAGATACTTACTGCAGTTGTCAACTTAAATATTTAGTTATACTCGTATGACTCTTTCGTACAGATCTCTCGATCGTCCATCGAGTCCAAATCGAAATTCACCGGTTTTTTATTTCGTTTGTTTACCGAGGCGAGGTGTTTTGCATACTACCACAGCTTAACAACCCGATAGAGGGAATTTAGTGAAGTTGCTTGAAGCCTTGTTTGTGTAAAGTGTTAAGAGCTACGAAGTTTATAAAACGACTTTGATATGGTAATGCGCTGGGATGCTCGAGTGTTCGAATCCACTAATGTACAAACTAAATTATTCGCAAAGTAAACGTTGCAGGAGATTGTGCTCTAGGTCTATGGCAATAATTGTTCTTCTTTAAAATGCTACATCGTTATCTGCTGCAACATTTAGTTTGCTGTATTATTTAGATTAGTCGTTACAGAGAACAACAACCAACACGGCCGATCTCTCGGCACTCGCTTAATGCTGCGATCTGCTACAGAGCGTGAACTCTCTTTTTATATTATACCACAAACGTCGTTTGCCGACCATTAGTCGATTTTATGTTATAGGGGGGGCAAAAGAGCAGTCGGTGGCGTTTTCATGACTAACGACGAAAACAGCACACACCATAGAGGCTATAAACATGCGCTGCCCTCCTTTCTCCTCCCGCCTCCATGGGTTAGGTTAAGGTCATGAGTCTGATTGTTGCATAATCTTTGATTGGTGTGATTGATTTATGATTTTTCTTATTCCCGTAATAGGTCATTGAACCCTCACCAAAGGCACGAAACGTGGCAGCATCGCCATTTACGCCAGCATCATATTACGAGCGAAAGATGATTTGGGTTTAAAACTAGTTGGCACTACCTTCTTTTGTTTTATATACTTACGGCACAACCTTCATTTTATTTTAAATAGAACGTTCAAATTATTGAACTTGCTAGATCCGGGACCCTCCAATTAAAGCGGCTGATGGGACCCGCGAGAATTTAGTCGGTGTTGCACTTCTACGTGTCGAGCCTGACATAGGTCTAGGGGCCAACCGGGTAAAAGTATCATGCGTAAATATATTGCGTCAAAAAAAAGGTGTCCGAATCTTGGACACCCTGTATACCTACTTACAGATGTAATTTTATTTGTACTCAGGCGACTTATTCGTGCTGGTGTTCGCGATGGACTGCCGCGAGTCGTTCGAGGAGGTGATACGGCTGCGCGAGCAGATCCTGGAGACGAAGGCTAACGCGGGCGGCAGCGGCCGGGGGCGGCGGCAGGCGCCCAGGGTGCCAATGGCGCTGGCCGGCAACAAGAGCGATAGAGAACTTAAGTAGGTGTTATATTTTAATATACCCATCTGTGGACTTTACAGACTATGTCTAGCCAAATGGTAAGTACCGTAAGGACTTGTGTTATGGGTATATATACAACAACATATTTAATACTGACGGCGCCTCATGGCGACCGTCGCACGATGGACTGGAATGGGGTGATGATTTAGGATCTGGGATGGGAAAACTGACGGACTCACGTTTTGTGCTGAATTACACCCGCGGACACGCTGCACGTAGATAAGCGGACGGATCTGAGCGGAACACTTGCACAAGCACTTATATAGTTCATATTGTTAGTTTATAAATTGAACACAGCAATAGGGCAGAAGCACTTATATTACGATAGATAAGCACAAACAAAAGTATTCCTGCGCAGAAGATGTATGAGGTGTGCACGCGCCGGCCGAACGGTGGCCAGCCGTTGACTGACTGCATTCATGCGCCCCCCACCTCTCGGGGTGTGCTGAGAACGTCCCGCGTGGCGGGAACAAATACGCTTTTAAAAATTTAAGGAATTGTATAATATATTTCAAAGATTTTTATTAAATAAATACATAGATAAACATCCATGACCAAGGCGGGATTCGAACCCGCGACCCCTGGCGTAACATACTCCGCTTATCAGAACTCACCATTACGCCAGCCTGGTGGACATTATATTTTAATGATAACGTCAATTTTTAAAGGTATAATGTCCAAGTTTCGGCTTCCATGCCCATATACCATTTAGACACTTACCAGTTGGGAAATATTACAGTGCACAAGCACGTGTGCGTGTGTGCGCTTTCGATGATAGAACGTTTTTGAGACGCTACGAGAGGAATCGGTCCCAGTATACTTAATCTCTAAATCACGTGATTATAACACCGCGATCTTCTAGACTTTATACTGCTATTAGAAGTTATAAGATCCCCATATCTTTACTTTATTACGTCTCGGGTACCCGGCACTTAATGTTTGGTGTAAGAATTATTTCCACTCTTTAAGATGAGAATGTTTACTCTCTGAACTGATGAACTCTTTAAGATGTTTACTTCATATAAAAAACATTGCTTTACCAGGACTGTACAACCCGAAGAGGCCACGGCTTACTGCGCTACCCAAGACTCATCCTGCGTGTTTGTCGAAACTTCCGCCAAAAAGAACCTGCAAGTCGACGATCTCTTCTACGAGCTCTTCGTCGTAGCCAACTTACCACTGGAGATGGCGCCCAATCACCACAAACGGGTCACCACAACCTTCGGAAGCCCTTGTACTTTACCACCAACTAGTAGCCAAGGAAGTCGGGGGAAAAAATGCACTTTGTCTATCAAAAGGAGATTGTCTGATGCGTGCGGTGTTGTAGCTCCGAATGTGAGGAGACCCAGTATTCGGACCGATCTCATGATCATGCGAACCAAAACGTGTGCCAAAAGCGATGGGGACAGTGTCGGGGGAAGTCCAAAGCTCAATTTACAAAGGCTGGTCCGAAATTCTAATGATAAAAGGTCTTGTGTTATACAGTAATGTTTATTGACATCAAAATTTAAATTATTTACTGGCTTTTCTTTTTTCAACAAAAATATTACATTAAATTGTTTTAAGCTTTCACGATTTGTATTTATATTTATATAGGTACTGTAAACTAAACTAAACCGCGTAATATTTTAATCGAAGTATGTACCTCGACTCTCGACGTTTCAGTCGTAAATGAACGGCCGTGTTCATGAGTAGACTCTAGAGTAGGCCGTTGCATTACGACCGAAACGTCGCAAGTCGAGGTAAATACTTTGATTCAAATAGTACTCGATTAAGTCCCGTTTACAGTATATAAGTATGAATATTATAGCACATCAAATGATAAACTTAGTTCCGTGATTTTTGAATAGACATTATTTCAATTTATATTCAACATCAACTAATAACGATACAAAATATCAATATTGCATTGACAATCTCTTTATTGAAGTTACCTATCATTAGTGAAATGCTATGCGAACAGATAGATAAGGAATTTTTGTCATCTACAATGCCTTTATTATTATTTGCTTTGTAATTTGTAGCTTTTCAAAAATTGATTTTTTTAGCCGAACGATAAAATAAATGGCAAAAGATTTTTACAAGAAACTCTTACTTATTCTAAATGGATTTGGATAAAATTTGAGACAGACACCTATTACATACACCTGTTACATTCTGTAATAATATAATAGTTACTTTTTATCCCAAAAATGTTATGATAAACTCATTTTTGGGTGCTTGTATTTTGTTTTTGAGGAAAAATTACAGTGAGATATGAAGCTTGGTAGTTAGGTAAGAAAATCGGAGTGTATTTTAAAATATGCACAGGTGCTAATATATTAAAGTTAACGTGGCTGTTAATAAAAATTGTATGACGACCTCTTTGTTTTGTACCCACAATAACATGAGAACAAGAAGATCCGTACGTTTTTCTCTGTACCATCTCCAGTCTGAACTCGGTATTATTATAGCCACTACATGAATGAGGGATTAGGTCTGTGAAACCACTGGGCTAGTATGTATCTAATTTGATGAGACGACCTGGTGCGGTGTGGCAACCTGCATAGTCTGTGACTGTGTGTTACCATGCTTCAAAAGCCTGAACAGGCTATAAAATCGGTTAATATAATAATAGCCACAATCTCTTATTTGTATACTTATTCCTAATGATTTACTATGACTAGATAGAAAATAATATTAAGAATGTGCTGAGCGCTTGTAAGAACGTGTAAGCAAGATGTTACCTTATGTAAGTATAGAAGTACCATGGTGGGCATTTATTGATATCCTTTAATTTTTTTATGTCTCTTTAAAATTTTAAAGTGCTTTATGATGTCCTAATTGTTAAATTCAAACTATGCAATGTTGTAAAAAGTGAAAAACTGTTCCCTGAATTCAGTTTATGTATTTTTTTATTTAATATATTTAAGTGAATTTATTATACAAATAATATTGTCCACAGAAATTAATAATGTCAATATTTAATCTAGACTACTTTTATGGTTTTACTCTCGCTTTTTTTATGTTCTATCTGATATAATTGCACTACTCTAAGTGTTATGATAACTTATATTTTTATAACAATAATATTAAAAAGAAAATTATTTATTTTCCTATCTTTATAAAAAAAATCTAAAAAGAAATATAGTCATTGTCTCCTTGTTTTACTTTTTGGTGTATTTTGTTTTTCCTTAGTAACTTATATTATAGCAAAAATAATTTAATCTCTAACGTTTAAATATCAAATGATTTTATGTGTAAATATATAAATAATAAATTTTACATGTTGGCAATAAGTGTTATTAATAACTGGACTTACAATACATTATTCGGAGACATGTTAAATAGAATGCCTAATGAAAAGTAACAGAATATTCATTACAAGTATAATTATAACCTATTTCTTGTGAACTTTGTATATTTCCATTGCCCTATGACGTGTTAGGGCCACGGCACACACGAGAGTTTTAGACGTGGCGACCGACGACTGGGATTGCATCGATGCAGTCGCACTATTTAGCGACTCTCTGCGACCGGTCTCAGTAGAGTCGTGCGACAGTATCGCGAGCTCGCGACTGCATTTAAACGTTAATTGACATACATTAGCGACTAAATCGCCGCATCTGGCGTATTACAGTGTGCTCCCCGCGTCTAGTCGCTGCATTCAGCTTCTAAAGCTAGCGACTAAGTCGCGGTCGCCGCGTGTGTGTTGTTGCCCTTATGAGTATAATTACTATGGCCTATGTAAATACGATAGCGAGTCACCAGCTTATTATACATGTGTGTTGTTACGTGTCATATGCTTGTGTAAATAATAATGTTATAAATATTGCCATGAAGGAACACAAAGTCTGGTGTGTACATTATGAGTGATAAAATTTTATCGTACTGAACTCAGTTCAGTTAATTACAGCTTGGTCTATAATAAAGTTTTATGTACACAAATTATGGGCTGAGGAAAACAATGTTTTAACATAAAGTTGATAAGACAGCAGCAGCACTCGACAGAATACGGGCTAATAAAGCAATATGCTGCAATATTGCCAAAATATATTTTATACAAGGTTGATAAAACCGGAAGGCAATAAATAAAACCATATATTTAATGTGTCCTTTTCAGGCTACACAACATAAATCAGATCAATCAGGGCAATATTTCAGCCACAGGATTGTTTTAAGTTTTTTCTCACTTCGTACACTCTGTATCGTCAGCTGCAGACTTGTCCGCGATGCCGTCTGACTAAGGTCATTCACTCCGTGCGAGGTTGCCGCGCGCTGTCACCGCCAGTACAAAGTATGTTTACATTTTTTTTTTAACTTCTTTCAAAAAAGAGAAACGAGAAGTATACTATATTTTAGTAAACTTGTTTTTAATAGTTTCGGATTAACAGTAAGCACTTATAGTATACGTCGTTTCATTTAGTGCCTCTCGCTTTTATCAGCGTTGTATATCTAATTTTATAAATAGGAAAGTTTGTATGTTTGTCTGAAATTTGGCTTAGGTCAGATCACTACCTGATGTAACACAAATATTACTTTTTATCCCAAAAAATGTGAATAGCTGGAGTATACATATTTTAACAAATTAATCATATAATATAACGAATGTGTATGTATTTTAATGTATTTTCGAAATGGTACAGATCAGGAGGATTAATAAGGTCACGCATGCAAAGTTTCTACTAAAGCAGTAAATTAAAGTTCTCACTCCAAATCTAAGTGGCATGGGCCATTGCGAATTTACAAACATCTTGTATTTACCAACAGCCAATAAAATTTTTCGCTAGCAACCTGTGAGCCGCTTTTAATGGATACTTTTCACTCTTTCAGCCGTTGCTCCAGATCTGTACAGTCCATAAAATACTTGCCTTTTGTTTCATTTGAAATTGCAGCTTCTAGAAACAACGTCACTGTCAATATTATATTCTGTACTAACGAGTTGAAATATTGTAACGTATTTTGTTTATGTTTTGTTTGTAAAATTCAAATAAAAATTTAAATTTGGAAACATAAAATTTAAAGATTAAAATGTAGATTCAATTGTAAATCGATCTGATGAAGGTCTCAGACGTTGGCGTTTCGGTTTCAAGTTACTGATCCGGTAAAATATAATTTTTAATATTTAAATGATTAAGATTCTTTAAACGGATTCTATCGCGTTCAATGCAAATATCCACTTGCAGAATATGACGAAATCTCCGCAATGAACGAGTCTATCAATTCGTTGGTCCCCTGAT
>LUGF01042762.1:3563-27338 GCA_001625245.1 Calycopis cecrops
GGGGGGGGGGGGGGGGGGGGGGGGGGGAGAGGAGAGATAGGCTAGACTAAGATCAGCTTAGCTATAGGGTCCCTTTGAATCAGTAGACGGCGGCGTGGATTAGGACAACTGGCGGGTCCGATTCGGACAAATTGGTGGCGTGCTCCGTTGGAGTACGTACTGGGGCCAGGGATCAGGACGGGGAGCCTGATGTGAGTTGGAACTGTTCAGAGGCAGTAGGACAGCCCCCGCCCCCCAAGGAGGAGAAGTCAGGCCTTTTCTCCGAGGCCAGCCTGTCCCTGGAGAGATTCTGTTGCTTGCATATCCGGGATCCTCGGATTTTAGCGGCTTAAGACACCCGCTGGGGTTTAGTCGGTATTGCACTGAGTATCGAGTCCGACATAGGTCTAGGGGTCACCCGGGTTCCTAGGTATCATACTTAAATGTATTCCCCTGCGTCAAAACATGGGTAAAGTAACGTAAAGTAAAGGTTCAACAATACGGCCACATTCAATTACACGTTACCATGAGAACATAATATTATGTTCCAATGATGACTGTCAGGTCAGCTGGTATATTTATATTTCATTGATTGGTTGATTGATGAATCCCGCCCAGTTGGTTTCGCCGGATCTTCTAAGCGTAGTAGTAGGTACATTAGGTATCATATTTTTTCATTCATTGGTCGAGTTTCTTTTTCACTTTATTAGATATAAGATGTTGCCACGGTGCGTGCTACGTCCCTGTTACTGAATATCGCTAACGCTAAATAGAATTATCAGCATCATCAGTATTCCTGTTCCAACTTCCAACCACTATTGTGGGTATTTGATCCGTTGCCGGTTCCAATTGGAATTAGGCAGCGTCCAGACATGGAGAAATACTTAATGCTAATAAGAAAATAATTTCACTAAGAATGTGAGTCTAATTATTTTTTTTATGTTATAGGTGGGCAAACGAGCAGTTGGAGCTATTTTGTCTTGTCTATTTTATTTTTCTTAAATACAGGTTGTGATAGTGCAAATATATCTATATCAATAAAGTTTTCATTAAAAATGTTAACTAGACGTCGCGTTGGACAGGCGCTCGCTCGCCTGCCTTTGTACGGCCAGGGTTCGTATTTTTACTTATTTTAATGTTTCTTTTATGTATTGTCTGTAAAATATTTGTATGTGCACAATAAAGAGTATTTCATTCATTCATTTCATTTAATTCATTTTAAATACTGGATATGAAACAATCTATGTATCTGATAGCTAGAGGTCGTTCCTCGCGGCACTGCAGTAGAATTAAGCTGGCTTGGCCGGAGGTACCTTCCAGTCGCTTACACGTAGCCGGCGTAAGGTGACGATGTCACGTTCCGTGCTGTGTGGAGGAGTATAACCTCTGCGCGGATGTCTGTGGGCGTCGTTAGTCATGAAAACAGGTCGACTGCTCGTTAGCTCCCCTATGCTATATCAATACGCACGTGTGTGAGTTGAGTGGTGCATCGTTTATCGGTTTCAATATGCTGCTGTTTTGCAAAAAAAAAGATGTTTTTACTCCAGGTTTCATTGTCTTTACTCAGACTAGTAAAATATTTTTATATCACAACGAAGAGCAAGGTTTATATTATAGCAGATGGGGCAAGCGAGCAGTCGGAGTCTACTGATAAGCCAATAAACATCCGCTTAATGGAGATGCGTTGTCCTTCTCTGCTGCGCCGAAATATAGTTGTCATTTTGAAGGAATAATCATGTGTGGACCAAATCGGTTTCATTGCAACAAGCTCTCTAGACGGTCGCCTTCAGAAATGGACAGTTCTCTAAACTCGTGCGGGCCAAGTTCACTGCAATGCCATTATAGCTCTTATAAAAATAAGCAAAAAGTTGACTTTATTATTCACTAGGTCACTAGGAAGTGATATGTAAGTTTTTCATCATTGTAATTGACCATTAACTATTTTTCTTTCTTCTAGCACCTAATTTAGTATCTAGGTATGATGGTAAACATGTTCAAACACAGATCGTGTGATCTCGTATTCGAATCTCGGTCCCCAAGTGTCGTTGGGATTTTTAGGGACATAGGAAGGCCGTCGCAGCCTAAATTCGGCTTTTTTTTTCAAAATTTTTTGAGGCAACAAAGATAAAGTATCTTTGTTTGTTTTGTATACTTTATTCATGTCATCATCATCAGTTTTCTACCGCCCACTGACTCACATAAGATGCCCGATACTGGGTCTAGCTAATATTAATTATTATTTTCAAATGTTACTTATTAAAATTTCATGTGAATTCCACTACTTTTGGAATATTTAAAAATATGTGCTAAAAATCGCTTTAAAGTTGATGACCCATTTCTAATTTTGTAACTATTTTGTTGCAACATTTACATCACTAGATTTAAAGGAATTAGGAATAGGGAAAGAGTTGAAATAAGAAAATTTCAATTTTTTTTTCGCCAAATCAAGCAGAGCTTCGGAAGCAGCGTCCAACTGTACCTCACAGGTACAAAAAAATCACAGAATCTGAATCGCTAATTTCGCCTATCCATTTACATACCAATCAGTATAAAAATCACAATCTAATATCCCACCGCCTCCCAACTCCACCGATCTGGCATTATTTATTTTCATATTTAATCATTATCTTAATGCTTTTGATACAGATAATTAAGGAACAAAAACCAAAAAATCGTTTCTTTACAAATCAATAGTATCCAAATGTAAACTCTGTAAGTACAATATTCCAGCGCCGCTTCAAAGATTGCAGAATGCAAATTTAATGTTAGGCGGAATCTATTTTGTACCCTGCACTCTCTGTAACGCCGCCCAAAAACCCCCGCCCGTGCAACGAGAACTAGGTTATTACCAACCATAGACAATTTATTTTCTTTTTCAAGTTGAACGGACGAAGATCAGATGTTACTCTTACTACGGATACTATAAAGTAATAGTAATAAAAATTAAACTATAACATGACTTAATCACCCAACCTTATTTAAAAACATACAAACCAAGTAATATAGATTGCTTCCATTTTTCATATTGTTTTTATTTGGCAGTGGTGGAAATGTGCCTTGTCACAATTTTTATTATATCTTCCGGTACGATCCGATTTGTCTACAGATTATATATAAAGCTGTCATTCCTTATTATATATTACACGATTAACTTACTGACTGACTCAAAACTATTTTCAACTAAACGGAAACCAATGCCAGTTTCGAATAACTAAACGATTATTTTATTTATGTCAAGTTCAACAAAAAAAAATAATAAATGCAGGTACAACATTCGAGAATTCCTAACTCTCCAGTTATGAAAAAAAAATTAAACGTTCACTAGAAAAAAACTTGTTATAAAAATGATGATATATATCTACTCGCTAGGTCCTATTATTTACATTACAGCTAGTGGAAGATAAACTGCGAATCTTTAACAAGATAACTCTAACCTTCGTGTACGTCTACTTATCGAACGCTATCTCTACTTATATATCTCACAAAAAAATATTTCTTGCAACTAATTCGAGTATAAACCTAATATTATTTCTATATATGTACATAGCAAGGCACATTCCGCACACAATTAAAGCCTTCGAACAAACTGCTGACCATGTGCTTGATAAAACATCAACCTAAGCCTGACCAGAAAAAAAATAAACGTCAAACACTTAACGATTTTTTTTTAAATTTAGCTGTTCAGGCTTTGACTTTCCACATTAATCCTAACGCGAGTACAATACTAACTTACTGCAATAAAATATTATATAATAATAAAGAAAATGCACAATTTTCTATCAGTAGGTACTATGAGGAACTATTTCGTGGTTATTCTTTTAATGTTAAAAATCCCTATACGGGGCTGTATTCGTAGGTTTTGATGTTATTATCAAAATACACAGTCTATATAACGTCCACTGAGATTATCATATTCTAAATACAAAAGTTTTTTTTTTGTAAAATAAGGTTTCGTTACACCTTGATACACCATTCACATAGATTAAAACCAGATTACATAAAGCGATTAACATGTCGTGCCATAATTTTTTACTCGCATAAAATGAATTTTAGTAGTTAGGCATTATTTTATTTTATATCTTTAAAAGCGGTATTCTCTTACAAATATCATATTGAGTAATGAATTAAAATATCATGTTCGTGCAATTTACTTATTATAAAATCCAAAAATGGTCCAAAAATGCTTACAAGATGTTAGATAAAACAGTGATCCAGTTAAATCGCGATTAAATATAAAAATATAATTGTTAAAATTTACAAAATAACAAAAAAAAACACTACAAAAACCGTAAGCAAACTAACCTAATGTACACTTATAATATCAAATTAAATCTTATTGATATCACTACCCCCTCCGGGTCTGTCCCGGAGTGGGGGCTGAAAAAGTAAATTCTACGAATAGGGCCGAAAACATATAAAGTGGCCAGCGCCTCCTGAGCTATTCGCGGGGCCAGAAACACACGTTTGCCAGCCTGCTTTAAATTCTAGACTACCTTCATTCTACAATTTTTATTTACAACATTGAATAACATGTAGCTGTACGAGAGTACTCAACATTATCCTTATATAAGTAAAATCCGGTAAAAATATCCTAATATTTCTCGAAACAACATAAGCGATTAACTTTCATCATACATCAACATGGGGTAAATCTGTGCCTAGTCAACTAAGCATTTAATTTTTTATTTCCCAAAAAAAAAAAAAAAACAAGAGGTATAGACCAGTCTACAAGTTCACGAAGCAGTCTGTAACTATTGTATAATATATTCCGTTGAAGATTTAGTTTCCCACAGTTTTATGGCTCACTTTGGCACTGCTAAATATCGTCCGAATACAAATCCCCAGCCATCACATCGAGACACTAGCACAGAAGCCGAGTAAGCCGTAAATGCTGACCACAAACTAGGATATCGATAGCAAACAATGCTCCAGAAGTTCCTTCTGCGATCGCTCGGGGTCCTTTAGATTTCGAATACCAAAGAGTTATCAGTTCTTAAGCATTGCACCAGAGTACGTGGACTCTAACTAATGACCAAGTGTGCAGACGAACCCGCTCAATAATGGCGGAAACGTTTCGCAGCAGTCACGCGAAGCTTTCGTAATTTATTGAGCAACTTTTCCTGTTTCTTTTTCAAGTGTTCCCTCTCTAGCTCCTCCTCTCGCAGCTTGCGACAGAGGGCGGCGGCCTCGCGCAAGATCACAACTTTGGGGGCACGCTCCTTGTCTTTAGTCGCCGGTATTTGTTTTTTGAGTTCATCGAAAAGATTTTTGAGTCCGATGCGTCTCAGGCGCTCCATATCGTTGTGTATCGATCTCCGCTCTATTTCCGGGGACTCTGCCTCGGAGTCTGTGTCGGTGTTGGAGCGGCCTCGTCTGCCGGGGCCTCTCCGCCGCCGCGGCACGGAAGCGGACGGTATGCTGAGGGGTGGTATTAGACGCTTCCGGGCAACGGTCGGTCGGGGGCGGTGGACGGTCACGTTCTCAACGGCGCGCTGGGTGTGTTTCTCTTGGGCCGAGATCCTCGTGTACTCCTGTGGGTACTCCAGGGGAGTCGTCGGCGACACTCCGTGGGACAGGGTCTGGTGCGAGTTACCAACCGACACCACGTCGATTTCCTCCTCTGCAACAAAAAGAGAGAACGTTCAAAAAACGAAAGCGTATTTAATTGCATGTCGTAAATCGCGTTGCATTATGCCCCGTATATATTTGCCGTACGTCGTAAAGCTCGACTTTAATTATTGTTTTACGAACGAGACCCACGTTCAAGATTGCATTCCTTGCATACTTTCATTCATAAAACGCTCATTACGCTCGCATCACCATAAAAGGCGGGCGATTGTCATAGCCTATACACATATAAGTTATGCGGGACCAAATGTACTCGAGGCGGGATGCGAAATTTGCAGCAGTCAGGTGGGAGGGGTGTGGGTGGGAGGGGGAGGACGACGACCCCGTCGTACTACCGCAGCGTCTGTCGACATCGATCCAGACGCCTGACGTCACGGCCATTCGCGCCAAAACTAGAGCGCGTGCGCGATTTCTACCGCATCGTCCGCACTCAATGGACGTTTGGCTATCAACCGGTGGATACGCTTTCCGGCGTCACTAACTGTTCGAGAATTAACTTTAGCTCGTCCGCAGCGGAACACGGCATCACGACATTACATATTTTAACTCGGCCGCTTGACTCAAACGCACGGCGCAGTACAAGTACTACGTTACGTAAGCTCGAGCGAGTCGAACGCATTTGTAATTAAATAATGTGGAAGACGTACGGGGTTGTTGGCGTCAAAAGTGACTGCCTCAACACGGGCGTCTCCTCATTTAATGTACCTGCTTTTTCTAGAATCGAGGCCATGGGGCCGGGACTCCCAAATGAGCAGGATGTGTTCCGAATGAAAAGAATGTAATTGTTGAATGGAATGTTGAGAGTAAGCAAGTAGGCAAACACTACGATCGCCGTAAAGAACGCGTTGATGCGTTGCATGTTTTTACAATTGCGCATGTTTCGAGGAAATCTGCTACTCCGGTGATCGCAAATAATAAAGCTATGCAATGCGATCACTCGGAGAAAACCAACCGGGAAACCCCGATACTCGAAATAGTTTTAACACGTGGGTAGTTGCGAATCGCGGTTACGAAATATTTCAGGGACGTAAAATCCCACTTCCTGCTTAATATTACAAATGGGAAAGTCGTACATTTGCTACACTGTACATTTACTAAATTTAATATTGTCATGTTATAGCTGTAGGTTTTTCTTTCAATAAATAAATAAATAAATAAATAAATTTGTTTGTTATTATTTCACGCGAAAACTACTGAACTGAATTTAAATTACATAAAATCACTTTTGACCCGGAAAATCGGGATGGAGTCTACGCGGGCGTAACCGCGCACTAATTTACAACTACAAAACGAGATAAAAAGGTACAACGCACCAAAGCGACGATAAATTTACACGCCGACGCAATCTTTTTATTTGATTTCCGCATAGTTACGAGCTTATCGCCGCGGTTCGTCGATCTAATTCTGTCCCGTAGGCGCCTGTCTTCAAATACGGCGGCGTGACGTGTGCCGTGGGCGGGGAGAGCCATTGTATGGAGTCGATTTTCACGTGACCATTTTCTCTTTCCGCGGCGCCAGTGCGATTAACTGTCACCCGAGAGTATACGTTACCGTGTAACCGACACCGGCATTGTCCGGCCTTCGGTCTCGTGCATACAGCGGCCTCTAACGCACTGTCTAATCGAACTTTAAGTAGCATTAATCAAAGATCTAATCATTATGGGCCGAAGATCACTAGATAGAACGGAATGGTAACATGGTTCTTGCCATAACATGGCTAATAGACAAAAGACCCAAAAGGGAGATTTCATAGTAGTGATAGGGTCACATCTAGGATTTAAAAAATGCAACGTCAAAATCTGGAGCGTCAACTTGTACAAGATTTACAAGTACCCTCTTCACATTAATACAGCATGATTAGTCATTCTCGGTATCTTTGTCGTGAGAAATACACTGAGTCATAGACTCGCTGTAGATCCTAGTTGTAGATATAGCTAGTATTGTTCGACGTCAGATTTAGTTTCACAACAGCCTGCAAGTACTAACGAGGCGAAAAGTGATTACGAAGCGCAGGATACAACTTAATAATTAGACGACATTTTGAAAGTTTCCAAACAAGTTTGTCCAATTACGGGCCCCGGCTATGCCTGCGCCTATTGTGCGGTAACCACGATTTCCGTTTTAACGACGATAATGCGCCCAAGTAGAGCGTCCAAGTATTCGCGAGTTTCGCGGACAACCTCGGAAAGAGGCCAATTTTTACGCTGTCATCGATGCTATTCGGATTCCTAATTTGCATGAAATTCAAATGGACGTTTTGCGAAATTCGATTGTATTATTTCAAGGGAGCGAAGGAGCCATCGGAGTCATGGCTATCGACACAAACATCCGCACAACTAGTTTATACATACATCACTCGCCCGACTATCGCTGCACGGGCAACTTCACCTGTATCTGTGAGAATACTTTCCCTGCTCTCTACATTAATCATGATCAGCGTTCATTGACACCCGTCAAGTGTTGGGTATGTCAGGTGTGACCCGGTGGGTGGAGGCCACACGCTCCGCTGGCCACGATCCGAGGCCAAGTTCACTGGCATTTGAGAGCGATAATTAAAAATTATCGTGACGCGCTCGGAGCACGCCATCTTGTACAGGCTGTTTGATAAACGCCGCCACCGAAACCTTTTTCTTGCACGAAGCTGGCGACGAGGAAATGACTTGCGCTATCGGGCTATAAAATTAAATGTTTATCTTCGGGATGGGCTTGAATTTACGTAAGTGATAAGAGTTTCGGCGTCCCATGTACAAATAAAAATCATTATTTTGACTTTAGTTTGAAATGGCGCTTGTTAACGATTTTTAACCGACAAATAATATTTTACTCTAGTCCGTAAGTTTGAGATATTAATCAATACATCTGGACTATGAACTACGATATAGAAAGCCCTATATTAGTTACCCACAAGAAAATTTATATTATATTTATAATATATTCATTAAAAAAACCATAACGCCCTGTATTATAATGAATGTAAGTGGGAATGCTAATTAGCCGGCAGGCCCGCTGTGTGTCGGTTATCATTTTTATACGTAACTTTCATATTTATCCCACAGACGGAAGATGTTTAATTGCGCTTAAAATACTCCGTAACAGCTGTCATAACATCGCTACGCTCTCGCGTTTCGCTAGACAGATGCTCTAAGGAGAGGCACAAGTTTGTGTATTTTCTGTAAGGACGTCTATAGGCGTTTGGCTCGTGCAATAAACTAATCATCTTGCCCATTGGCCTATATACGTGTGTATTTCTGGAGCGTTACGCAACCCGGAGCCGGGTGTACTTCGGATGCGGCTATAGGCGGAGGTTTATGGCGGATGTTATGGCGGATCGATTGTGTGACCTTGGCGGGTTTTACGGAAGTTCACGGCCGTGCGTTAGCGTAATTGGGCGTGATAAGAGCTCGGCTGCGATGGTCCGATGTCGAGTTCGCACCGGTCTTCGCTTGTGGTTTTTATATATGCAAACCCCTTAAGAACTAAGAATTTGCTTTAATAAATAATTAATCTTTGTCTAAATAATAATAATAAAAAAGCCATCAAATGCATTTTTAAAATGGCCACGAAGTAAGCATAACAAAAAGCACTTGAAAGATTTTAATGTACTCAGTGTCACTCTTATCACAACGAATCTAACGACACCTCGTAAGATAAAATCCGTCAAGTCGTGAGAGTGTAGGGAACACACACACACACACATACGCAGTTGGGTAAAGAGGGGTTAAGTTTAATGTGTGTCTGTCTGTGCACGTAATATGATATAGTTATTGTTTTTAATCTAGATCAAGTTTTAGAATGAAACAGGTTTATATCATTCCAGAGTTTAATTATTATATTCATAAAGAACATCTTGTATAACCATATTAGATTTCGTAAGTAGATACATGTATTTGTTAAACGCCAAATGACGTTTTAGTTAAAGTTAACGACTTGTTCGTATAGAAACAAGCGGTGATGATGATGATGTGAGAACGTACAGTGACGTGCCGGGAACCGGTTCCGGCGCGTCACGTGACTGTCTCCATGCCCGGCCACACCCGTACGCGATAACGCTTATTAGCTCACCAATAGAATTCGGAAAACGTGTGATAATAGAATTATCGTGACGCGAACTGCGGGCTTATAACCGGGGCCGTTTGGGTTTTTACACCATAGAGGGGCAGACGAGTATCGGATATGGAGACTGCCCTCATTCGAACCGAACGGTAACCGGAACATCGCCACACTTACGAAGCACGTACCTAAGGAAATCACTTTGCCGGCCGCGCGGGGCCGTTTCGGTTACAATGCTGTAACGGCACAACGGCGCTGTAACTCTTACTCGAGATGGAAACAATAGTCATGGCATGAAACCAACCAGTTCCACCGGCGTGTTGGTATGACCGTACATGTCTATAGTATATTGTGACCTTGTATATTTTTCCATAGCAATTTCGAGTTTGGTATCGAGGAAGCGGACCGGCGACATCTTTACCCGTACCGGTGCGCGTACCGGTATGCTAATGTACCGTGTGTATCTTGTTGCCGTGGCCTTATCAGGAGTTAAGACCTCAGTCGTGATAAGACAATTCAAATTTATGCCAGTGTGATATATGTTATCAGTATTGATAGCTTCGCCAAGGTCGCGGTGAGGCGCCGTTTATTACGCGCCAGTTTACCTGTTATTGCGACACATTTGGAGCTCAGCGGGGCAGTGAGGGGCAGGTCCACTGGGGTCAGCCCTGCTTTAGGGCGACAGCACATACTAGACTTTTACTACGACCGGCGACTTAGTCGCTTTTTAGAAGCTGAATGAAGCGAGTAAACGCGGGGAGCGCACGCTTCAAGAAACCAGACGCGGCGATTTAGTCGCTTATGTATATCAATTAACGTGTAAATACAGTCGCGAGGTCGCAATACTGTCGCACGACTACTGCGATCGGTCGCAGAGTCGCTAAATTCGTTATAGCACCTAGCTATTTGTAGCAGTTATTAAAGAGTTTACTCTTTAATAACTGTACTCTTTAAAAACGACCAAATATATATTTGGCTGTGGCCCTTACATGTAGACGTGAAATTTTTTACCTATTAGGCAATTCGGAGATGCGCCGCACAAAACGCGCGCAGCCATTCACTGGCTTTGTTGAGATGAGTACTGAGATGTAAATGGAGAGAACATGCTGACGAGCGACATGAGATGTTGTGACTGATGGTGGTGATGATGATGATGATGGGCAGTACACAGTATGTCACCCAATGACCCAGTGCCGCAGTTATCTGAGCCACGCAAGTGCCACCAATATCTATTGATATCTACAAGGCCATTTCTACTACGATTTATACATTTCACTATCATTTCACCGCGACTCTGCTTTCTATAAACTATAACGCACTATTTTTTCAAAGATTTTAGTTATTTTTTCGATAGTAGCCGATGGCCCATGGAGGGGGGAAGAGAGTGGAGGGCAGCGCATCTGCCTCTATGCGGATGTCTATAGGTGTCGCTAGTCATGAAGATGGCTCCGACTGCTCGTTTGCACCCCCTATACCATAAAAAACATTTAACTTTACTTGAACTCAGCAGGGTCACTTTTCGTGAACTTGTTTTGTCGGGCCTCCCAAACTCCTCGCCATTTTAGATAAAAAAGCGCGAACCCAGCGATAAGCAATCTGGCCTTTTTAGGCCGAAGTGATGCTGTTTTATCTGGCCAAGGACGTGTGGCTGTGTGGCCGTGTGGCCGAGTCCATAAATTGTAAATTATAGTTTCACAAGTGCGACAAGGCGAGGCTACTACATAATTTAGGTCGGTTATAATTTACTTTGAAATATTTAACGTTCAAATCACTGGCCGCTGCGCTGCGACAGATGTGCCGAGGGCCGGTTAGGTTTGGCTTAATGGGTCAAAAATGAGCGGTGACTGATGATTTGTCTTTTTTGTTCTAATTAAATTGGTCGAATGTAAAAAAAACTGTACATGATGTAAAAAAATAAAAAAAAATGTTTTACAATTATCGCATAAAAATTAAATTTATGTATACAAATGGACGATGACAGGCTGATGATGAGTCAAAGATTTTTTGTTCCAGTGAAATCTATCGAAAATAACCAGTTTAGCGATCATATATGATGATCGCCACTTAGAATATGATTTAGAATTAATGCTAAATAAAATGTAGATGATTTACATTTTTACACATATCATACATATTATATTAGTTTCGTTAATTCTTTCGTCATGCGACGAATGCTTTATCTGTTCTAGGTTATTAATAAATATTACGCAATCCAAATGAGGAGATAAAAAATTAAAAAATATTTCTAGCTGTTGCTAATGAGGAAAAAGGGCTTATTAATGCACCTAACCACAATTGTACACTGAGGTTTTTGTACATTCTGCACTATGTGCATTCACAATTCCTCCGTTTCCATTTACCATAGAGTAAAGGCGCCATCTATATCGTTTTCCAACTATGCGATACGTTTAACGTATTAATTCCAAACTTCCTTTCGCGTTAGACAATCTGTCAATCTCGGAGCGAGGCTGGGGACTGAGAAAAACTTAAAATGTCCTTAAAATCAATATTGCGAATGGAATGCATTGGGCGATAGTGTTCGCCGCAAGAACCGGATCCTATGACCTGAATAACCGTCAAAGGAACTTACAATACAGCCGCCGCCCTAGTTAGGTTACCCACTTAATAAGATCTACATTTGAAATGCTGTTTGCTGAGCCGCAATCTATCATGATAATGCATGGGTCAAAAGCACCTAGCGTTACACGCTTATCATTACGTAGATAATTAGGTTGGCGTTTATGTTGTTAAACATTGCGTAATTGCTGCGTAAATGTACGTTTCGTTTCGGCTTTCATTAATAGAGGCTTCGTAGTAGTAATCGGTAATGGAACGTATAAGATAAAGGAATGTTTGAAAATTGAAAAGAAGTTATTAATATCTGGCTGTACGGTAAAAACTTATGTCGATATTTTATTACGCAATATTTAAAAAGAAAATATATTTCGTTACGAACAATTATTTATTATATTACCTAAATATTATTTATCGTTGTGAACGCTATCTTAGATACGTGGCCGTAAAAATTCTTGTGATAATGTATCAGCGTAAAGTCGATTGTGTAAATTGGCGCGAAAATGTAACTCCGTCCATGTTGGCTTGCCTTCCGATAAGCGCGCATGCGTTGTAAAATTTTCCCGCGCGATTGCTACTACTTCGATGCGAATCGATATTTTTTTAACTACGCCGGCCTAGGTAAACATTCGTAATCTATCAAATTGTCATCCGGTCTAGACTCCGGGTACCCAGTACGCGCTCAAACCGGTCTAGCAAGCTTCTCTACTTCAATGAAATTCCATTTGGTTCCGTTGCATTCTTATACAAATAACGGGCTAGACGAGACACGAGCGATCCCAGCCGCTAAAGCGCAAGAAATGTCGAGAATAAACGACACTTACGACCTTTTTGCTACAAACATAGTTACACAGTAATGATTAGTAAACATTGTACAAGTATTGCTACGTACGCGCACGTAAATACACGAGGCCGATATGGTACTACGTTGCGATGAAACGTAAATAAGGGCGTTGAAAATCGACTCCATGACTTTCAGTTTTATAATTAGCGCCATTCGATTATAGCCGGTGTCGATTATGCGATCGGGATTGTCGATCCTATCGAGTCTCTCAAGAGCATATTCATTATTGTAATGGACGTCGAGACAAGGTTACCCCGCGTCAAAGACGTTTCGGTCGGCGGGCTAGCGACCTATCGGTCTGGATGAAGTATAATTGGTGCAGCTAGGGTTTTCGCGTTAAGAAAGGTTGGGACGTTCAAGGTCGGAGGCTCCGGAAGCGGGTGCGTCTAGACGACAGGGCAGGGGGGGTCGGTCGATACGCAGTTTCCCGCGCTCTCCCACGCCTGCGTCCTGTGGCCCGCTCCATCTTGTCAGCTTCTTACACTCTACATTACTACCAACTTTTTAATTTCTTACTACGATGTTTTGTAAGCAAATAAATTGAAATCATATTGGAAACTCAGCTTCTAATGGATACAATAAAGTAACTTAAATTCTATTCTATTATTCTATTTAATCACAAAGTTTCCCGCTGTTGCCCGTCACTTACATCGGCAGAGGTGGACCTTAATAATCCTGAATTTAAAAAACCAATTTGTACCTTAAGCTAAGTAAAGAGACCAAACTAACCTGATTCCCCGGAGTCTGATGGTGTCTGTACGCCGAGGTAGTCCATGTGCTGTCGTATGAGCGTGTAGGAGTGATCAGCGGCCACCGCTGCGGAGTCGCGCAGCAGGCGCAGCGCTGTGCCGGTCACGTCCATCGCGTGGAGGAACTCCGGCGCATCATCGCCGTCCACGGATGGCGGCGTCTCAGGTCTAGGCGGGGAAGCGTCCCGGCGCAGCAGGCTCTGTCCCGGAGTGGTGACCATCAGGTCAGTGGGCACGAAGGTATTGCTCGGATGCACGGAATCCGAACCAGCCCACATGCAGTCGTGGTGGACGATGGAGTCCTTGGGCGGGTCCTCCGGCGTGTCCGGTATCCGCCAGTCCAGCTCGTTGTCTTGCAGCTCGTCGGACGTGTCCAACAGCGGCATCAGGTCGATCCTGTCCGGGTCGTAGAACTGCGTGCAGAACTCCGAGGTCCGGGTCAGTTCCATGGTCTCTTGGTCCATGGACTCCCACACGTCAAACTTCAGTACGTTGTCGATCATCAGCGACATTTTGTTAATTATATCTAATACCTAACTAGTGTTTAAAGCTAAGACGAATTCGCCGATATCACAGTGCCCTTTTATCACAAGGTCGATGCGCGCGAAGTCCCCACGCACACCGTCTGCAACAAAACATTGCCTTTGCTTAGTAAATTAAAAAAAAATAACAAATTCAGATTTTTTAATTAATAACAACTTATTTTAAAATAAATTTTATTTTGTTCATTTAATGAAAAAAAAATATATTAGAGATTAGAAATAGTATTGTGTATCGCGTTTATTGGCAGATTGCCACTGGTACTCGTCGAATATAGAGAAGAAAAAAATATTTAATAACAAAAACAAAATATTTGAAATAAAAAAAAATCTAATAAATAAATTACCTTATTCCAAAGAATAGATAATAAGAAAACTTGTAGTAGTCAGGTAATTATGTTTAATAGACTTTATTTGAAAGTCCGAAATAAATTCCAATTAGTGAAATATTATTGATTTGATTTGATTAAAATCAACCCTAAATTATGGAAGCTCTAAGGGTGTTGACCCCTAGTATTTACTAACATCCAGGAAACTTAAACAAATTGTTTAAAGGAAGTAGCTTCCTCCAAGCTTGGATCTAGACTGAAGTTTGGATGCGAAACCCAACAATTTTAAAGGGTCCGCCGGCCTTGAGCCTATTCCATTTTGACAATTAGTCATTGTCCTGTCAACCACCCTTTTTTTTTATTCTACCTGCAAAGGGTACAGCGTTCGTCGAAATTTGTCCGTGCAAGGTAAAGCGATTTGTTTGTTTACAAAGAGAAATGGCGCGAATAATTGTTTACTATTTATTATTTACCCATTATTCCACTTTTCAAGTGAAGTGTGCCTTTTGTTTTGCATTCATAAAACTTTGGTAACAACTTTTTGAGTTTGATACTACGGTTGACATCTACATAAACTTACTTTTTGAAATTTTGTAACTAAATTATTAAGTTAAAACAATAAAATATTTTATTTCAAAATTATACTCATAGTTATATAAAATGTTATAAGGATAACTACATACATATAGCATAAAAATCTTTAGAGATATACATACAATTTCAATCAAATTAAAATAAAATTAATTTAATCAAATCAATTAAAAATATGTATTTTTTTTGTAGGTATATTTTTACAATCGATATGGGTACATCAGAATGTAAAGGTATTTAGTAATTTAAGTAATTTATGGTATGATTTCCCTTTGAATTTTTACGATGTACGAATAGATACATTTTGGAATACATTTTTTTTATAATTGTAAGTAAATAAATGAATGATTATTTAAAATACTTAGCTAAGCCAAATTATTAATTTCAATTCAGGTAACATGCAATTAAAAATTACAACTATTGATCAATAGATTTTCTTTTCGCAACCATGAAATAATTCTTGCACAATATTTGTTAAAATGCATTCAAAACAAATAGACCGGTAGATTGTTATATTTATTGTTGATTGTTTCACAAGTATGGTGTAACAATAACATAACACAAATTAATATTAAATTGCCTTGATAAATAATACTGTCTCGATCGAATATTTTTTTAATGTTCTCTGCATTTTTTTTTATTGTTGATAAACATACAAGATTTTTGGATACAAGATTTCACATAAGAATACTAAAAATATGATAGTCAATATTTTTCTTGTAGTACCCACTAATACTTTCCTAAGAGTACTGCGAATTGTATTCAGTGAATTACGAGCGAGCCAGTTAATTGAATAACGTCGACAAATATTTCAAGAATTTGGGTGCCGGCATTTCGCAGCAATGTCCACCAAGCCGCGGTTCGTAAGTCGCAACCGGCAACGCCCCGCCACTCTTAAACTCAAACGAATAACTTATCAAAAATCTACCCGTTGAAATAAATAGCACTGAGTATGACTGAAGTAAACAAGCTTCATTTATTACTACTCACCGAAAAGTTTGTGCAAAACGCGATCCTGCCTTAGCCGGCGAATTACACAATTTAACACAAGATTCTTCAGAATCTTCGACAAAGTTTTTTTCGTACACACTGCGTAACACTCACTGAGAATATGCGGCTAGTTAAACAGTGTAAATTAAATACGGTACTTCTTCCGAGACCTCCGATTGAGTTTGTCAAACACTGAAACATTATTCGGGTGCCGGCCGGTTCTAAAGAGAGCCGCGCGTGCTTTTCGAATGACGCCGTGAACTCGACTAGCCTGAGAAACTGGCGGGCGCGAGGTAGCGAGTGAGTAGCGGTCGACGGCGGTGGCCGACGCGTCGCGCCCCGCGCGCCTCAGCCGGCCAATTTGATGTCATTCACGAAATATTAAATCTCTGAAAATACGATATGGTGCCACAATCGTGCGATGTATATCTATCAAATATGGAGTTTTCCATTTAATTTTATATACAATAAGCGCTGTAGTTTATTATTTTATTCAGTTGGCCGGTGTCTCGCGGGGAGGAGGGAGGGGAGTTTGAGGAAGGAAATCAGCGCAGCAGCATTCGAGTGTTCGACACAGACGTATGAATGTGTGTGTTGGTAGTACTGGCGCGATTTGTGGGTGGAAAATCGAGCTAGCTGGTACGTCCAGTCTCTGAGACAGTTCTGAATTCACTCGCCCGATGGCACTTCTGCAGGGAGGGTGTGCACGCTTTTTTTACAGCTGCAGATATCGGAGCTCGTCGGTCGACATTCCTAAGACGGGGTTTATGGCGCAAGGCAGAAATACCTGAGTGATTCTGACTTCTAATGAATTATTGCGCATTGTTTTAAAACAACCGTTTTAAGACACAAACAATAATATTGTTACTTGCCTTATACAACGTACATAATGTGTATTGTCTACTTAATTCAAAATGTTAATCCATACCGTTAATAAGTTAGGTCAGTTCTAGGTCAGCATTACAAAAAAATCTTCACATTATTTTAACCTAATGTTTAAAGCATCAGTTTATATAATATGTCGACAAGATCATCATCAGCACTACGTGGATACTGCAAAATTTTTATGTTCATAAATATACATATAGGTTTGAGTAGGTAGATACTAGGTAGATACCTAGTTATCACGTTAGTGGTTAAAATACGTTGCTTATTAAATACGTAATTATATGGACCAAAAAAATCTTTGCACATGTAAATGATGAACGTACGTATATGTGTTAAAGTTCAAGGCTGTATAATTGTATATAATAGGTACCTTGTTATAATGTTAAAATTTACTAAATCTATGCACCGAATACTCTACGGTCGTAGAGTTCAATGACTTCCTGCGCTGCATTCCGCTGAATAAAAATGCGGACCTGCAAAATGTTATACCTATCTATTGGCGATTATGAAATGCTATGTCATGAATGTACTTAGGTGGTTATAACTTCTATTATAATTACTCAAATGTCACAGTTAGCATAATAATGAATTTAAGAATTTACCTGCTAGTAGGTATGTAATATAAATTCCTGAAACTATTTTTAAAATGTATACATTTTAAATACCTACTTCTGTGGGTTTAAAATACAATTTAAATTTTAACTTACACAAAATCTATCCCAAGTTATCAATTTTTTGTTTAAAAAAATCGATCCTATACAGAATTTATTATGATACGTGTGTACACCTTGTATTTTAAGTAGTTCATAGACGCACAGTTCTCACACGTCGCGTCGGCTGGCGCCCATTTAGTGCGCGTATTTCAGTGATAATAAAGATAGTAGCTACAAAGATATGTCGGCGTCGCGTTATTCACGACCTATTTATACTTGTATCGAGGTATATAGGTAGATCTGATTCGTTTCAACACGTATAATTGTGCCAAGGACATGTAGAACTTCCGATAACAATTAATTAATATACTTGTTCATGTAGATAGATGCATCTATAAACTGTATACCTACTTGCCTATCATATGCTTATAGAATCTAGGTAGTATTAAGCTTATATCAAAGGACTAGTTTAGACTAGACCTTTCCTGCGTCTTCGTTAGCGCAAAAAGAAACAAATCTATTCCACTTCAGTAATAGCTATCCCTTTATTTGTTTGCATTTACAGTTAAAAATGTATCAAATATTTTTCAACATTCCCACGGGAAGGAAGTGAAGTCGGGAAAACTATGGGTTTTTTCATGTCACCTAGTTGACTCCCATTGAAAGTGTAGATATAGGGAAACTATGAATAATTAATGAACAGGAACTTAAAGAAAGTAATAATAACAATATGTGCATGCGCATCCTTTGTTAAGCCGTCGAGAAATCAGATCAGCTACCCCGAGGGTTGCAAACCCTTTCAGTGAAAGTACCCTCCAATTAATTTCACATTCATTGCACCCTATTTAAAAAAATAGATACAGGAAGTTGAGTACACTTCTTACCCGACTATGTCAAACAATAACTCACAGCATGCATTCCATTTTGAACTCTGTTCGATATGTTTGTAAGGCCATTATGTAGTTGGCAACACTGTCATTTATAAAGACAGGGAAGATTGAATTAAGCCCGTCATAATCCGTTCAGTAATCGAATGTATTTATTTAGGGTTTCCCGCTCTTTTTATTGTCATTTGAGTGACATTTTGATACATTTTGACAGGTTGACATTTGATTAAAATAATAATTATGCTTTTTTTGTTAGACGACCTGCAGCAGTGAATAGCTTGGCCGATGAAATTTGAGTTCTTAAAGACTTTATGTAGATGGCTTCCTAAGTGCAATTGAATTACCGGTTTTATGGACCTCGTAAATGCAGTATTATTAATGAGTAACATCATATTATTATGTAATCGCAATTTATTAGATATTTGTTAGTAATTTGAGAAATCCTTTATGAATAGAATTACGGTCTATTAAGTCATAATAATTAAAAGTGGTGTTAAATTCTTAATAAACAAGGTTGATAAAAGGAGGAGGGAAGGAGGAGGAACGGAGGCGAGAAATAAAACCATATATTTAGCGTATAATTTCAGGCTACACAACAAAAATCAGATCAATTGGAGCAATAGTTTAGCCATAGGAATTTTTAAAGCTTTTTCTCACTTCGTACACGCTGTATCCTCAGCTGATTACGAGTATGGGCGGCCGAGGTCATTTACCCCGTGCATTAGGTTGCCGCTCGCTGTAACCGCCTGGTACATAGCATGACTACATTTTTTCCGCAATTTAAATCGTTTCAAAAAGGTATTTTCGTATACTTGTCGTTAAACTTTTTTTTTAATAGTTTCAGATTAACTGTAGGCACTTATAGTATATGTGGTTTAATTTAACGCCTCTCGCTTTTATCAACCTTGTATATTTCTGTCTGTGATCTTCATCATCATCAGACTTTTACTGTCGAACGGCGAACCTGACTGTAAACATAATATTTCAACATAAACATTATCATGAATATAATGCATTAGAAAAACTAAAATAAATATCTCGGCAACACGAACTCTAAGACAATCAACACATTTATTATCATTCAAATGTAATAAAATAATAAAAATACAATCAACACTTCTCAAAGTACACTATTACGCTATTTTAATTATTACAATTATTTTGTAAACGTAAATGTATATTTTGAGACATCATCAAATTGTACTACGCATAATGTATTTTTTTCTATTCCATACTTCGTGTAACATTCCTACTATAAATTACACACAAATTCAACATGTTACTTGAATTGAAATGAATACTCGGAAATAAAATACCCACATGCATATCTACAGGCTACACGTATGGCACACAGCAAGACCACTTGGAGAACAGTGCCTCTGTTGAAATATAGATGGCGTTAGTAGTTGTATCGTTTGGTAATATTTATGATTTCTTCTATTAATTTCTCATTCTTTCATTAATATTCCATACTGAACAGTTATAATACATTTTTATAATATTGGATGTATTTGCAACGGTAATATATTTTGTTGGCAGTTCGTTATTTTTTAAAACATCGAATGGCTAATTGAAGCGACTGTTAGACATATCCAAGCGCAGTATATTTGCGCATCACGGTGCGTATATTAGCGCAGTTATCAGTTCGTTAAACAAATTATAATATGGGCTCCAAATGGGACGAGTGCCATTTCGCTACCGTTGTCTTTTCACATCCTGCCAAAGGAAAAGCTACTTATAATACATGAAAGTTTTGTGAAGGAAAGTTCTAGAGCATTGTGACTGTAGATCGTGCGTTTTAGAATTAGAGTTTATTATTGTTCTTACAATCAATGAGGGTTTCACGTTTGTTTTAGTTTGACTTGTATCAAGGGGCGTGTTTGGCACATTAAATCGCCATTTATAGAAAACGGGCCAGTGCAAGTTCTGTTTGATAATTGTTTGTATAAATCTTGTATGGAGAAAAGAAAATTAAAGATTATACTTAGTTTTCAATTCCGTTATAGGTTCGCCTTGTTCTAAGTTCTATCGCGTTTAAGAATTCGCTGACTTTTGTTTATGAAATTTAGCCATCAGGAAACTGGGCCTCCGTATGTGAAATAAGTATTAATATCTGCTTAAATGTGATAGAATTAGGCTCAATGATAGAACCTGATACTACGATTAAATCCATCTAGAATTTTTTTTTAATTTATTATCATCGCGTATTGGTGTAATATTTTTTTAACTAGATATTAATTTATTTATAAGATGCAAAACCAGTGCGCGGTGGGGGGTTGGTCTATAACTCTCTTATCTACTAACGCATGCACTTTTGTTGTGGTTCCGCCAATTTGTAGGATTAAAACGCGGATTACCCTCGTTACTAGAAAGTCACTAATCCCTTTTTTATCTGTCCCTATTGTAGATAACCCCACAAGTGCATGTGAGAACGTGTGTGCTTTATGTAATGTAGTTTTGTCAGCTATTTGTTGATAGTAAGAGTAACAGGCTTTCTCACGTCTATAATATTATGTTTAGCTGCATTGCAGCGGCATCCGGAACGACCGCGGAGGTACCTCTCGCTCACACGATACAGTCTTTAAACTGAGTCTTTATGCATGCTTGGTGCTGTTTGTAAGTAGCCGGTGGCCAATGTGGGAATTAGTTGAAGGGAAAAGGTAAAAGAGCAAAGCAATGTTATTTTTTTAAATCTTGTTATTCGCTGTCTCAAAGATTGTAATCATTTATAATATATTATACATAATGTTAATTTAATGGTTAAATGGATTAAAAGATGTTATGACTAAACAGCTCCAAACGCCAAAGTAAACCTAGTGCAGTCTAGCTGGTTAAAAATACGTTATCACTAAGAAATATGGTAACATTATTTAAAAACTGTATTTAAAAAAAATTGTAGTGGAGGAACAAAGTCAACAAAACAAAATGCAGTTGTTCCAATTCCAAATATTCACATGAAGTTAACATGATATTCCATGTACTGTCAGGATTATAAAGCCTTTTTTTTTCAAATTGGGTAATCCGCAACTTGTACTGGCAGGCAACAAAAAACCTATAACCAGTGTCAGTGCTGTGTATAGTGTATCGAAATAACATCTTTGCGAAGTTCACACGCCTACAAAGTAAAGGATATGTTTTTTTTGGACGCAAGTGTACATTAAATGACTATACGTAATATTCTAACATTATGATCTAGAGTACATCTGCCATATTGCGCGGTACTCGCGAGCTCAAAAGTCTTATAGGTTTTAAAATTTCTTAAGATTATTTAAAAAATCACTTCGTGATTTTACACTAATAGTCCTTACGACCTTCGCCCATCTATCAACCAGGTGGAAATTGTATTTTAGGAAATTAAATATGCTTGTTAACATTTGCCAATAAAATGGTCAAGGTTATGATTAATCAAAATAATAAAATATTAATTTTAGTTAGTAATTGCACTAATCTATTAACCACGATGTGTGTATCCATATCTGTATATATAAAAATGCAGTAAAATTTATTACGAGATAAATAGTATAAGGTTGCCTGAGTATGTGTATGACCATGAAAATCGGTTCAGCAGTTTTTGCGTTAAGAAGTAACAAACAAACAAACACACACTTTCGCATTTATAATATTAGCAGGATAGTAGGATTATTTCTTAACAATTTTCGTCACAAGTGTACACGTAACACTCGCACCAAGGCCAACGCAGTACAGTTAGCCTACCTGGCGCAGACAAAGGCCTGGCGCAGACGAGACTCATGAAACAACAATTGTCGGCTGATTTTGGCTTTTCATAAAAGGCTTATTGCCTGTCTATGGGCGGCCATTGAGATCCGAAATCACTTACCTGAGTCCCAAGTGTATATTTTTAACCCATTGGCTTGAGGAAAAGGCTGTTGCTTCATTGTCCTTTATGGAGATGCGATCATTACCCCGCCCCGGCTTCGCACGTGTTAGATTTGCCTAAAAAAGAGATAAAAAAACTTGAGTTGTCGTCGTCTAATGGGTGACGAAGTCCTTGAGGGACATCGCCTCTGGTCCATTCTATTCAAACGAATTTATTAATGATCGCTCCAGCCTTTTAGGAGTTCAGTGACAAATAACATTATGGAAAACTGGCCAAGTGCGAAACGGACTCGCACACTTAGTAAGAGGTAGTGCCACGCTGCATGCATGTATGTATGATGTCTATGGGCGTCGGCAGACATGAAAATGGCTCCGACTGCTCGTTTTCCGCCTTGTGTTATTAAAAAAAAAACACCGAGGATTTCATATGAACGGATCCACACAACTCAAAAAAGAACAGAACTTTATAATGATTAGTTCTGTGATGGGTAATTTATTAAGTTTTGTTTTTTATCTGTAATGTTATATCTTACCTATTGGTAAATTTCGTTGATTCTAGTTACCGGGAATTACACTCTGTTTTCTTGACAACCGGACAACTCGGTGACCCTTTAAGGACACGGTCTTATTTTTCGGGGTGTCGAATTTCATCAGTGCCTCCTCAAGAGAAGAACCCTTTGGTAGCAGCTAGTCCTTTTTATCTCGGAGTCCCTTCCCATTAACAATAAGAAGAGTTTTTTTTTTTTTTTTTTTTTTTTTTTTGGTATAGGAGGGCAAACGAGCAGTCGGAGCCATTATCATGACTACCGACGCCCACAAACATCCACATAGAGGCTATACGGATGCGCTGCCCTCCTTTCTCCTCCCACCTCCATGGGCCACCGGCTACTTACACACCGCACGAAACGCGACAGCACAGCTGTCACTTTACGCCGGTCTCGTGTAGTTAAGTAAGTAGTTAGAAGTAGTGCCACACTGCATGCTTGCATGCAGCCAAGTTTGGTCGGCACGACCGGGGAGCTACCTCTCGCTTACACGACACCGGCGTAAAGTGACAGCTGTGCTGTCGCGTTTTGTGCTGTGTGTGAGTAGCCGTTGGCCCATGGAGGTGGGAGGTGGGAGGAGAAAGGAGTGCAGCGCATTTGTATTTATGCGGATTATCTGTACCAGTGGTTCTTAACCTGAGGGACCCTTTGGCAAAATTTTCGTTATGCCGCGGACCACCCAGTTGCTTTAT
>LUGF01042762.1:30362-41911 GCA_001625245.1 Calycopis cecrops
ACTTACGGGCCTTACTGGGACAAACTTTCAAGCGATTTGGCATACACCTAGTAACATTCTCCATTAAGTTGACTTAACGTCTGCAGTAGGTTCACTGACGCACTTCTTGACAATTTATTTCTACGATTTAGGTTTCTTTGACAGACAGACACACATATGAGATCGTGGTTTTTTATTTTTAGGTAAAACGGAACTCTAAAATCTGAATATTGTCTCGTAGAATAAAATATATCTCTAACTAGCTTCCGCTCGCAGCATCGCAAGCGTGAATTTCGGAATTCAAAAATGGAGTTATTATACATATTATAAGCCCTCCTCTTGAATCACTTTATCTATTAAAAAACCCTATCAAAATCTGTTGCGTAATTTTAAAGATCTAAGCGTACAGACACACAGACGGCGGAAAGCGACTTTGTTTTATACTATGTAATGATGATGCGAGTGCACACACAAATACAAAATTAATTCTAAACGTAAATGTTTTACTTCTATTTTTTTATATTTGCTGTATTTATAGACGTCGGTAGTCATCACAAGGCTATACTGCTCATTTGCTCCCTAATACTATAAAATAATACAAATTATCATGCAGGTGTATTCTAATTAATTAAAATAATTAAATGAAACAAAAATGCTTTTATAAACAATTATCCATGCGTTTAGCATAGCTAAAGCAACTAATTATTTTATGGTTATCGGTAGATTACCATAATTACGAAATAAAACCCCCCACCATGGGATATTTGGACTCGGCTTCCACCTCCTATCGCCATATCGATGGGTTCCGATGTGTTTATGGGACGTGATGCTTATCGCATGGGAGCTGAGGCATGAGACGAGAACTTCTCATGTATCATTAACAGTTGGAGCAATATTTATTAGCCGCGTGGTGTATTACTACAAATTACAAGTTTTAGGGTTCCGTAGAACAAACGCGTGAAAAATGCGTAGAAAGCGCCTACCTCTCATGTACCATACATGAGAGGTAGGCGAAACAGATGTACATTGCGAATGTGGAGGGATGCAGGTGCCGGGGAAGACCAGGACTCACGCACTGTGGTCAGACCGAACGGGCTCTGCTTGAGTGTGGGGTCAATAGTGTTGCAACCGGCGCGAGTGCTGAGGAGAGCTATGGACATGGGGGGAGCCAGGCAAGTGCGTAAGGATCGTGATTTGTGGCAGTCCGCGCGTACTGCCTGCTTACCCTGGTAGAGAGCTGAAGTTTTCATGACTACTGACGCCCACAAACATCCGCATAGAGGCAGATGCGCTGCCCTCCTTTCTCCCCCCACCTCCATGGGCCACCGGTTACTTACACACAGCACGAACCGGGACAGCACAGCTGTCACTTTACGCCGGTCTCGTGTAGGCGAGAGGTACCTTCCCGAACGTGTCAGCCCAATTCGACTGCATGCAAGCATGCAGCGTGGCACTACCTCTTACAAAATGTTATTTTGTTGATATTGTTGTTGTAAAACAAAATAAAAACGCAACATTGAACATTCTTCTATTCGTTGACATGCAATTTGGCAGTAAGTCATATAATTTGGAATGAAAAAAATGAAGGAAAAAATTCAAAGCTAGTCAATTGTTAGTTAGACCACAAAAGAAAACCTTCCAAACTTATATTTGAAGTGCATTTCATACAAAATTCGACAGCTTGGTTGACTTCTAATGCTACAAAAATACACATGAGAATTGGAAAACCATTGTCCCGATGGCTCTAATAACACTTTGCTGGACCTAAACAAACACCGCACCACAAATCAGCGAGCGGAAAAGTGAAAACGTGTGGAAATGGGAGTTTTCGCAATCGATGTAAACTAGATAATTTGCCAAGCTTACAAACATCCGCACGCATAAAACCGTAAGTTCGCGTCATCCGCTAAGGGGCCAACTCCTCTCTCAAACTGCACAAAGCGCGCGTTGTTGTCACTTCACGCTAGTCCCCGACGATTAGACTGCAATGCAGCAATAGCAATTCCTGTTGCAGAAAACATCACATCCTCGACACCAGGATGACACGTGTCTTGAGAAAGCCATTGGCAAAAGCAAGTAGCAAATAAGTAAAACCAGGCTGCAGCAGAGGTACAGAGCTCGGATAAGCGGAGCAAGGTGTCGGGGTTGCGGGTTCGAATCCTGCCTGGCTCATGGATGTTTATCTATGTACTAAAATATATATTTCTATTTTAAAATCTTAAATTGATTAAACATATTAAATATATTATCCGTTGTAACATAAGTCCTTACTGTACTTATCACGGGGCTTGACTAGCGTAGTGTGTATAAGTCCACAGATTGACACTGTATTGCTGTGCCGCTGAGTGGGGTGTTGCTCATGGTCCATAAAGCCATAGAGACACCTATGATGCTATCACATTTCTTGACCTTTGTAAGTTTCACCTTACTGGAGGTAAAGGGGGGAGGAGAGCAAAACGTCAAAACTCATCAGATTTGACTGCTCGTTGCCCCCTTATTCCTAAAAAAAAAATAGCAGGAAAGTCAGATTATGTAGAAAACAGTTTGCTTAAAGTAAACGTACAAGTTGTACCGCGATAAGCATCAAGTAGTATGTGTGTATGTGTTGTTTGTTTGTGCCTATCTCCAATACTAATATGTGAGCGGCAATGAGGAAAAATACCAGTGTTTACGTCTGACTGATACGAGCTGCTGTCTGCCGATTTATTTTATAGTTTAAGGAGGCAAACGAGCAGCCGGGCTACGCCCATAGACATCCGCACAGTAGGCAGACGCCTTCCCCCCTCCACCAGAACACACGCAACACGATAGCTGTCATTTTACAGCGACATCAGGCAAGCGAGAGTTACCTCTCCGGGCAACAGTAATAACGACAAAAAGAAAGAAGAAAGAGGAAAAGTTTATCTGTGAAACATTACCATACGCTCTAACTTTATTACTAATGTCTTAATTGTGTCACAAATTGGTCTCAACTCAGAGTTCGATGATTTTCACCAGCACCGGTCATGAAATACCAATGATAAGTGACAGTCAACCAATATTATCATACTATCTTTAATATTGTGTACATTTTATGTTAAACATACAGGCAGTGCCTAGAACTTCCAAGTAGTGTATCAGTATGTTTATTTGTGTAAGCACTTCAAATACCTTACCCAATTTTTTCCACGAAGTGACTTTTTGCACTGGCACTCAATAACTTCGTAGTTTTTCGGCGAGAGGTTATGCAGAGGTATCTCACTCCTTTGCCTTATCTCAAAACCGCTTAAAACGCGATAGCATAGCTATTAATACGAGTGTGGTCACTTTCGCCAGCTATCATCCGGTGCAATGCAGCCAGAGTCTTTAAAGATCTTTAGCAATTTTATCCACTATATCCTGCAGTTGAAAAGTGTGCTTTTTTTTTACACGGCTAAGTGTTGGTGGTAAGTAGGTAAGTAAATAATAGGTAAGGTAATAACGAAATAAAAAAAAATAATTTATTCCCAGCATATAGTCCCAGTCTCTTCCACAGTATTAATATCCATACTCAGTTTGTGAACCTTTATAATGACTAATATTTATCCAGGTCTAATCAGTGCCCAAAATAAGGTGGTACTGAAAAATAATGTCCGTGCTCTTGGCTAACACTGAGATTGCAGAGTTTTTTCGAACTGATCTAATAAAGTATTTATTACTTTAATGCCAACATTAAACTGTTATTTTGTCATTTGTATACCTTAAACTATAGTGTTTTCACAGTTATAGTAAACTATAATAAACTTACTTTATTTTGTGTTTGACGTCAATTTGGTCCCAGAAAGATTTTCCACTCTATTAGTTTGGCCACCGAGTAGTACGTCGATAAACGGGCAGTTGATGGTAGATAAGTTGTGATAATATTTGCCTCGGCCGGAAACGAAGGCGCGGCCGCTGGTAGATTGTCTGAACAAACGCCGCACAGTAGTTGTGCGATAAGGAGTTCATTCATACCTGGAGCCGCCTGCCTCGTGCTGGGCAGTTCCACCGCGGGTGGGAGGTTCGGTGCCGGGTCACTTCATAAAGTGATATTAGTATTTATAACAAAGTCCGAAGTCTATCCCCAAGCCTCGGAGAGCACATTTCTTTCTCATAGCATAGGAGGCAAACGAGCAGTTTGGTCATCTTTTGTTAATAGGATCACACAGGCACGCGCAACACTAGCCCCCTTCTTAATAAACATAGGTTAAGTTTATCCAAGTAATAACCTAGTAATAAGCTGACATCTGTCAAATTCCAAACTTTTTATTTGTTTTTTAAAATGGAATTTGACAGATGTCAGTTTATTACTAGATTATTACTTGGATAGAATTATTCTATGTTTATTAATAAGGGGGTAAAGGTCTAACAGATGCGTTGCTAGCCTTTCAGAGATGAATGAGCTCTTTTCTTAAAGATCCCTAGGATAGTTTTCTCCGGTCGTGTCGGACTGCCGTCCCATTGGAATAGGAGATTGAAAGCACAGAGAGTGCACATGTTTGCATATATACACCCGCACTATAAAATGACCTTTGCAGTGGGTTACTCTGTGTAAATGGTCGCCAGCCTACGATGGCTTTATCTGAGCTTCGATATTAGCATTCTGCAAGTTGTTTAGAGCTTAAGGATGCAAAAGAATAGACGAAGCATTTTCATGATTATCGTCCCCCATTGGGCCGCAGGAAGATAGTGTTGGTGTCACTTTAGTCGTGCCGGCCAGATTTGGCAGCACTGGCACTACCCGTCACGTAATCTGAACAAAGAATAGATTATTACATTTATCGGATTAGCATAATCATAAAACAATTGTACATTTATATTTGTAGCTCAAAGTTTTCTGGTGCCGTAAATCCTACGTCCAGTCAAAAACTAATTACAGAGATCTAGACCTTATGTTATTCTCTTTTCTTCTGTCCTAAGAAGGTGGCAAGAGTTTACTCAATTGTCGTGTTAGAATGAAGTGAGTAATAAATGTGATGGTTGTAAGACAATTATTATAATCTAACTTAATTAATAAGAGGTAATGCTACGCTGCATGCTTGCATGCAGCCGAATTGGGCCGGCACGACCGGGGAGGTACCTCTCGCTTACACGAGACTGGCGTGAAGTGACAGCTGTGCTGTCGCGTTTCGTGTGGTGTGTAAGTAGCCGGTGGCCCATGGAGGTGGGAAGAGAAAGAGGGGCAGCGCATCTGTATAGTCTCTATGCAGATGTCTATGGGCGTCGGTAGTCATGAAAATGGCTACAACTGCTCGTTTGCCCCCCTATACCATAAAAAAAAAATTATAATCTAACTTATTAATTACACTACAATCTACACCATACTCAGAGATGCCCGTAGAAAACGTTGTTTAAAACCTAGGTTAATATTAGGTATGCTCAATACTTTAAGCATGTACGCAACAAAGCTTAGCTTACTTTTGGGAAATCAAAGCTTTTACCACCATTTACCATTAATATGTTGGGAAGAAACTTGTGCTGAATAAATGATAGAAAAACCCGGAACTTCTTCAAATTGTTACTACGTGGACGCACAAACACAGGTGCGGCCAAATCCCAAATTTTTATTTATCGACCACTATCGGGCCGTTATCATTTAACCCAATTACCTACAAATTACGAGTATTAAGAGTTTATCGCTCCTTATCAATAGATTTAACTTCACTCCGAATCAGGCCGGCTTATCGAGTTACTGTGAAACAATAAAATATTAGAATTTCACGCCCGGGTTGAGCTCAAACTCGCTGCGAAATATTGGCGTGAAGTGGTGGGAGCCTGGTACTAAATTCTCTGAAAAAACTCATACATTTTGTTGTGTCGGATCGTGTGTCCGGGTCATATTAGGGTTGCGTCTCCAAAGGCTAAAAAGAAGACTCAATTTTAAGACTCCGCTGTCCGTCTGTCTCCAGGCTGTAGCTCATGAACAGTGATAGCATGAGGGTCCAATTTTTAACAGATGATAATGTTAAATGTTACTGTTGCCGCTGTAGCTACAAATAGCCTCGTAAGTAATGAAGGAATGTTCATGATCGGATCAATATTTCTGAAGATTACCTTCAACATACAATGTAAGAAACAATACATGTAATATAATTAGTAGGCACAGATATAGAATAAAACTACGTCAGAAGATTAAGAAAATATTAAGCGTATTTCAATAGATTAAAACATAATGACTATCGGCATCGCTCTTGTTTACCATCAACCTCTTGAGTCTCGGCAGATTCCATTTTCTACCAGCTCTCCGTCAGACAGGCGCCTCGGTTGATTTTCAGTTATTGGACATTTTTCGCGTCACGGTTCCTAAAATAATATTATCATTTGTAGATTGTGCTAATCGTCGGTACGATATAAACATAACAACAACCCACTCACCTAATTCCTGGCTAATCTGTGCAATGTCCATTTCATTCGTCATCAGGATCACACGAAACCGGCGTAAAGTGGCGGCAGTGCTGTCGCGTTTCGTGCAGTAGCCGTCCATGGAGGTCGGATGTCTATGGGCGTCGGTAGTCACGTAAATGGTGCCGATTGCTCGTTTGAACTATAAAAAAGGTTTGTCGGCCCACTGATCGATCCGTCTTCTTACATGAAGAGCAGGACGGTAGTTCTCCTGCTTCTCGTATCTCGGACTGGCTGCTGCATGTAGATCGTCTTTCCACCTGGTGAATGGTTGTGTTTCCAATCGCGGCTCCACCTACAAACCTTCTGGTACATATGATAGATATAATGAGAAATAGCTATGTATAATGTATATTGATAATTCTTGCATATTTTTATTTCAAGAAGTGGCTGAATGTACAAAGCCTTATGTAGCGAATGTGTGTGGGTGTCTGTTAGTTACAGTAATTATATGAGTCTTATAACCGACAGGACAGTAGAGGGTAGAGGAGGGCAGAGAAGGGCAGGCGAGGGCAGAGGAGGGGAGGAAAACTAAAAGGAAACGAATAGTCAAGAATTTTATCTATGGTATAATTGACTTCCCAAAATCCATTAGTAATTGTGAGTGATAATAATTATCTGTAATAATGATATAAAGATTATTAATAAAGATTACGACTGTGTCACTAAGATACGTTATCGGCCGTGAGACGTAGATATGTATGTTTGTCAGTTTGTGGCACTATCTGTAAGGTAATACGCATGGGTCCATTTTGATGTTTCATTTCTAGTACTGGCATTGTGAGTTGTGCGCTGGATTAAGTCAGCGGTAGTGCCATTGCTGTAGATCAGTAGAGCTGTAGACGCATATTTAATTATATAATAATGGCTTCCACACTTGTGCACACATGTGCCGGCACACGGACGGCGCACCGAGCAGAGCCGACACACCACACTAGCTGAGCTTACACACATTGTTACATTAATAGGTACATAGTATCACATAAAGATACAATTTTATGTTATACAAAATTGGAGTCTACATTTCATTCAGCCCGAGGAGACGTTTCCGCCAGGCTCTGAGATGCAGTGGCCCACCTGGCGTACGCTCAATCGTCCTCGTACAGAAGTGGGCCTCTGCAGCTCAAACCTGGTAAAGCGGGGCTATGCTACTGGGTCGGATCTTTTGTCTCGTCCTCAGTGCTGTGCCGTACGACCTGCACTAAAGGCGACCTGATGAAGGTCTCTGATGCTGGCCTTTCGGTATCAAGCTACTGCTCCGATAAAATTTAATTTTAAATTACTTTTAAATATTATAGTATAAAAAAATGGTGTCATTGACAAGGAAGAAGAAGCAGTCTACATACATGCCTAATTTCATCATCGTAATTTTTGAGTGAAAAGTGGAAAGCCGTTTGTACATATCAATTTTCACAATGATTAAAAATGATTAAAATAGAAACTTTATTAAATTATACGAAGTACAGTTTGTACTAGTGTAGTTAATTGGAAAGAAAGAAAGAACAAAGTTAGCAAAAAACATACTCTGGAAATATCCCACGTATTTATCAGAGTTAGATAACCTCTTAAAAATTGCATACTATGTTGATAACATATCACTTGGGGGCGAGAGGTACAAGTCACATAATATACAGTTGACTTAATACGTGGATGATCGGGCATGTGATGTGTACCAATATGATAGGACACAGACATATTCTGACTCGATCAGTTCTCTTTTGGACCCTATGGTCTCGTCCGACGAGCACTCATGGCAATCTGTATCGGGGTTCTCTGCACTTCCGTATCATAAGTTCAGGCTGGACCTGAAAAGAGAAACAGACATGCTTCAAAACATTTACTGTCACACTAAGGTTTCGTGACTGTCTTCTTTTCGATGAAACATTTGTAACAAACACGAGATTTCGGTTGTGTAACCTGACGGAAGTGTAAACACGGAATTTACAAAACGTGGCTGTTGAACGATGTAAATAGTAACTGCGCATTCATATCGGCACGTCGGTAATTATTTTGAAAAAAAATGTGCGAATGTCGCTGGCGCCCGTGTACACTTACAATAGTGAGCCAAGTCGTACGACGCGTACGGTGACAATCATTATTACTATGTCCTAGACATTGTTATCATTATTATAATATAAAAGGACAAACGAGCAGTCGGAGCCCAAAGAGAGAGAGAGAGAGGTTACACAGGAGGGTGGAAAGAGGAAGGAGGGCATCCTTCCTCTTTCCACCCTCCTGGAGCCACCGGCTCGACAAATCGACAGCACAGCTGTCACTTTACGCTGGTATCATATAAGCGAGAAGTACCTCCCCGTAGTGCTGGCCTAATTCGGCTGCATGCAGTGTGGCACTACCTCTTGATACAAAGTGTACTCATAACTGAAAAAAATCGCTTATATTTCTTTTATTTCGTATTTTATATATTGGTGTCTCTACGCGTTAGCTCATCTATGTCGTGTACAAGGCCTCAATATTTCATAACCTAAGGGTTATTTGATGACATTGTTACATGTCTGCAATCTTGTTTAAATACCAGACATTTGTGTTCATTTACTGTACAATTCTTATTTTATTAACAACGAACTGCAACACCTGATGAGAAGAGCAAAGTCGTAGCCATTTGTATTACTGGCGCATATTAACAACCGCAGTGGTGAAGCTTCCCCCATTGACCCACCCGAGTCTCGTATACCGCACGAAACGCGACAGTATAGCAGTCACTTAATACATTAGTCACCTCATGTAAGTAACCTTAAAGATACGAACTTACAGGAGAACAAATGGGCGTATTCAGGTTATCGGTTGTGATTGTGTAACTGTGTGTAAGAGGTAGTGCCACATTAAATGCTTGCATGCAGCCGAATTGTGCCGGCACGACCGGGGGTACCTCTCGTTTACACGAGACCAACGTAAAGTGGCAGCTGTGCTGACGCGTTTTGTATGGTGTGTAAGTAGCCGGTGGCTCATGGAGGTGGGAGGAGAAAGGAGGGCAGCGCATCTGTATAGTCTCTATGATCTGTATAGTCTCTATAGTCTATGGGCGTCGGTAGTCATGAAAATGGCTCCGACTGCTCGTTTGCTCCCATATACCATAAAAAAAAAATACGACGTTGTTTTTACGTGGTTTTGTAGCCAGCTACGCAGGTTCCTGTTAAAGCCTCGGTACTAGAAAAAAATTATTAGGAGCATTTATATGGTGGTTTAGTCATGTATCGTATAGCTAGTCGACACTTTAGTCGTAACCTATGTAACGTATAATATTCACATGCGAGCTCGCCTCATATTAACTCGCAGACGTAAATGTCTGGATGCGCATAATGTATGCAGTCTCGCCATTAAATCCACCAACCGCATATTAACCCCGTGCGCCAGGAAGCTGTATCATGTTTATTATTATCTTCATTGTGTCTACTAGGAGACGTACAACCCTCCTGTATGTCAAAAGCAGCGCTTCCCAAGTCTGTGTTTCGCGTGCTCCTATTCCTACTAGAAAAACTTAGATGTGCTCTTAGTAGAAAATTATACTTATGAGATTTTGTAATTGCAAATTTGTGAAATACACTAAGTAGACGTTTTCACAGTTTTCCCGGATCGTTTTTCATCGTTTTCATCACAGACTATTGTGATCCACGGTTGTGGCCCACTACTGGAGGTCGATATGGAGTTATAAATTTCAAGTACACCCGTAGACATCTACACAATCAAAACCTATACACATACGACACCCCCCACCCGGGGCCACGGGACCGAACAAGACATACAGCATAACCATGTCACGGTGACGTCAGCAGGACCTGTTGGAGGTTCTTCGGAAATTGCAAAAAAACCGTGTGTCAGCTCCGACACGCGGATGGGGTTTACTCCATAACAAAGTACACGTCAAGAGGTGCGCGTCGTCAGCGTCGTCAGCGACGCCAGCGTCAGCATTGCTCTCAGTTGAAGTTTCGAACGATGTTTTTTATGCAGCAGCTTCTGCCATTTTCATGACTCCGACGCCCATAGACATCCGCATAGAAGTTATACAGATGCATTGCACTCCTTCCACCTCTCTCCATGGGCCACCGGCTACTTACGCACCGGGAATGCGACAGCACATCAGTCACTTTAAGCTAACTGTAAGCGAGTACTGGCGAGACTGACACTGTAAGCGAGACTGACACTGTAAGCGAGAGGTACCTCCCCGGTCGTACCGATTTTATGCCTTCATTACCTATCGCGCAGGCCTTATATCGTCTCTCCAGAGACTCCAAAAATATACACGAGTCTATAACACAAAATTTCCGATTTAAAAACGCAACGGAAGAACCTTCTGGTGTAGAAACGTTATAAATACAGAGGAATATTCCAGCGCTCCTTAATGGTGCGGTAAATCAAATAGAAAAAAACATTTGCGACAGGTCAGGAGTATATATGAACCTTAATTCCCCTTGGCGACAGCATTTCGTTGGTTTCCGAAGTCGATGTGGGCGACGCTGGCGTGCCAAGTAGGCCATATCGTCTCCACTCCTCCGTACTGTGACACGAATGTCCCAAACCGCACGTTTTACATCGCTGCTTTTGTACAAGTAATTTGGTTTGTGATCGTTATAAATCAGCAACGTATATCGCGGTTTTCAGCGCCAGTGTTTCGTCTACAGTATTTAACAACTAGCGTCGCTATATTTAGTGGTAGCCATTGTTTTGTCTGTCAGTAATTACGCAATGAACGTAACATATTTCCGTCAGTATCAATAGGAACGCTCGGATACACGTTTCGAAATTTAAATAGATTTTTTTTCTATTTTTTCCTTATCACCTAGCTGGCTGCCGATCCTTGAAGACAGAGCATATACAGTTACTCTGACATACCGCACAAGACATGACATTGTAGCCTTCTTCACACCCGTATGAATGGAAGAGTTAATTCCAAGTAGGCATATTCTCTTTAATATATTATATAGAAATATTCATTATCACTATATATACTCAATCTCATTTTTTTTTTTTTGGTGACGCAGGGGAATACCTTTACGTAGGTACGCTACCCAGAAGTCCGGGTGGCTCAACCGCGTGCAGTGTCGGGCTCGGCAATTGGATTGACCCTACCGACTAAACCCCTGCGGATCCTGTCCGGTATAGCCTTAGGGATCATAGGGGCACGCAAGCCCCCACCACGACAGGTTCGGGGGGGG
>LUGF01042762.1:41930-83750 GCA_001625245.1 Calycopis cecrops
GGGGGGGGTTCTTCTTATACCTTAACTAAGACTCCAAACCTTAGTTATACCAACTTAACACTACCTACATAAAATATAGAATTACTGAACCGATCATTATGAAATTTTGAACTCGTATTCTTAAAAGTATTATAAAGGACATGGTATACTTTGATTAACAATAAATCTATTGACTATAGTAGTGATTATTAGGCAAAATCGTTTCAAACTTTTAAGTAATGGTTCTTTTGTGATTTTTTTATATTGATCGCGATCAGTGGCTCTTCGACCCCTGACCCCCCATATAGGTATACCAAGCAATTACTTAATTACCTCACATAGTTCGGCCCCGCGGATTTCCCCGTCACTATCGCACACAGATAACAATGCGGCACAGGTTTTTGCGCTCCACGTCAGCCGACACGGTACGTAGTGCTGACGTACTCGTGACGTCATACACCTCTAATTTATGCCCGTGACTTGACGAAAACGACGACCTCGTCTGATGGGCGGCGAGAGCCCATGCTTTTTTGTGCAAACAAGCAGTCAGAGTTTTGATGGTTGCGTTGTATTTTGTCACAAAAGTGTTTATGCGTCACTCCACCCTTAGAATGGGCCACCGAAAACTCACAAGCCTCCCCAACGCGACATCATAGCTGTTTGCGTGTGCTTCATGTGAGCGAGATGTACCTTCCCTTGTCTTGTCTCGCTTAATTCGTTAGCACTTAGCTACTAGTGAGGTAGTTGCCTCTTATTAGATAAAATCATATTTAAATGATATATTGCATCTGTATAAACTCTGAGGATGTCTATGGGTGTTGGAAGTCATGAAAATGTCTCCAACTGCTCGTTTGCCCCCTCATGCTTTATAAAAAAAAAAAAAACAAAAAAGGAAAAATACTCCTGCAGCTGCTCAACAGAGGTCGAGCGAAGCCGGGGCGGGCTAGTGTAACCGCAGGTCCTAAAACTTATAGCCTAGAACCAATTACGGCGGAAATATGTTCTGCGCACGCGAGCCGAGAGCCGTCCGTAAAGGGCGCGGATACAATATGGCGGGATCGCGTGCGCGCGCGTACGTTACACGGACGCGGGAAAAAACCGGCCAGGCGCGAGTCGGGGGACGGGACGAGGGGCTCAGTACCGCCGGCAGGAGGACAGCAGGAGCTGCACGTAGTCATGTCTGGTCTCTATGGGGGTAGGAAAAGAGGACCGAGTGGTAAGTGTCACGATTCTTACAGATTTAGATTATTTTTACCACGTTCCCGAACGTGGCATCTCGGAAAGTTTACAAACATGCACGCATGCATAAGGCACGCATTTTCTTTGAAATTAACTGCAAATGTAAGTTTCTAATGGTTTTTTGTCTAGGTTATTGTGATTTTCAAATTTCATGGCCTGATTGTAGGTCAATAGAAAGAAGCGTCTAGGTTATCTTGATAGAAGAATAGGCAGACATACAGATAGACGGGCTGCAGAAAGACACAAGGATTTTTCTTTCGAGATGCGGAACCCTAAACCGAGTTCTTTTTACTATTTTAATTAATTGTATTTTTTTTAATTACAGGGGGGGCAAACGATCAGCAATCAGGCCGATGGCCAGAGACATCCGCACATCTGGACAATTAACCTTATCCCGAAAAAAAAACAAATTTCGTTTTTTATTTTAATTTAAAATGTAATGTTTGTTTAAAAAAACCTTAAGAAAATCAAGCGGATTTTAAGTAAAGTTACTTACAATGTTGGGAGAAGACAACATAGTGATGGGTCATGGGTGTGTGTGTGTGTGTGTTTCTTTCGTTACTTCATAATTTGTGAAGAGATTCTACCCAGCAGTCGGAGCCATAAATGACCAACAAATCCGCATAATTTTTATGCAAACGCGATGCCTTCGTACTGCCTGAAAATGGGCCAAAAACTCGGAAACCCGGAAAACCAACTGCGTTTGCGGTGACGTCACGTGAGGTGGGTCGACCCTGGTCGTGCCGGCTCAATTCGGCTGCAATGCTGATATGTTTTTTCTATAATATGCTGGCAATTATTTATAACTAATGTCTTACATATATCACATACATGTAATTTAATCAAAGCGACATAATGTCTTGATTACGTTAATCTGCGCCGCATGTAAAGCCGCGGGGTGCTGCTAGTTACATTACAAGTTACTGCCATAATTACGGTTCGTATTGGTGTAACTCATTAATTGACTAAACATTTCGTCATCTAATCTAATGATCTTCAATAACCAGCCAGATAACGAAAGATGAAAGTTTGTCCGGGCTGATCGAGATAACTGGACCGATTTTAATAAAATTTAGAATATTTCCCAAACAACTTGATACTAATATTACTGATTTTCTTACCTTTTCAGTTGCTGCAAGTTTCAGCCGTTTGCAAGAAATGGACTTCGTATTATGTAGCATAAGCATTACTCGCGAAGTGTCTGTAAATTCCAGTGGTATTAGATCACATTATAATATTTACTGTAAATACCTACGATGGTTTAGTAAGGACAGCCGAAGGTAGGGCCGGCTGAAGAGAGAGCATGTGTCACTAACGGCAAGCGTGTAGCCGTCAATCACTAAATTTAGGGTGCGATACCACCTAAACCAAATCAAGTGCCGGAAAAATATTTATAGGCATTTTTCATTTTTAGTAAGAGGTAGTGCCACACTGCAAGCTTGCATGCAGCCGAATTAGGCCGGCACGACCGGGGAGGTACCTCTCGCTTACACAAGACCGGCGTAAAGTGACAGCTGTGCTGTCGCGTTTCGTGCGGTGTGTAAGTAGCCGGTTGCCCATGGAGGTGGGAGGAGAAAGGAGGGCAGCGCATCTGTATAGTCTCTATGCGGATGTCTATAGGCGTCGGTAGTCATGAAAATGTCTCCGACTGCTCGTTTGCCCCCCTATACCATAAAAAAAAATCTACGAAAGTTCGTCAAGCAGTCTGAAAGTTTTCTACATCGAATTTCATCGATCCTGAATGTTGGATATCGTGTGTGATATAGTAGATCACCGAAACCGTCATCATCAGCTGGAGCCCCATACAGCGCCAGGTCGCGGTAACGAGCCACTTGCATCCAGCGGCTCCCCGCCACCTCAACCAAGTCATCCACCAGTTAGGAAGCCGTCCAGCACTTCGTCTTCCAGTGCAGAGTCGCCTCTAGAGAACATTTCTTCCCCAGCGGTTATCAGTTCAGTTAGCGATGTGTTTTTTACTGACTGATAATCAATAAGGGAAAAAGAGTCTACGCTTTATTATAGTTTATTTTATTGGCCCTATTAATCGGAATTCGGATAGGAACAAACAATAAAAGGGACATAAAACTAGGAATGTCATAACTATCTCCCGGCGGTGAACAGGTAGCGCCCGCCGTTTAGATCTCCAGCCGATACGTGCGCATTCTAATATGATAATTATATTTATAAAGTTCTTTTTTAATCTTTACGCCGTGAGCACAGGCTAAACGTAGGGTGGCCCGGCTTCTGTGCTTTGTGAAGGACTTAGTTGTCCTGTGTTTGTTTAGGTTTTAGTTGTCCGTAAGGTCCTATAAACTATTAAACATATTGGAAAATGTTTATGTTTACGGAATGCAAATAAAAAAAATCGGGGGACCCGGTATCACGTGAGCGAGAGCAAGAAGAGACAGTTCTCTTGCTAAGAAGACTCGGCTAAATTATGAAGAAAATACACTTATCACTTCAATTTTTTTTCTTGGCAATCAAAAGTTATCCTGTTGTTTGCATTCAATGCACATACAAAAATACATGCTCAAAAAGAAATTAATGATTCTAAGAACATGACTTTGGCATGGAATGTTAAATTATCTGTTTGCTAGTACTGAAAAAATTAAAGCTAAAATACAATGATTATCAAATTGAGTACATTTGTTCTGAAGGTATTACCTACCGACATTTGAGGGTTTCGATTTTTATGTCTGTTGTGTCTGTTACTTTGTTACTTCGACGGTCTCACATTTCCCACCCGCCTGGTCACCCCGGCGATAGTAGCCTTCACAATATTTGTTGTATCTCATTAACTTTACGACTCATTATCCGATACAAGTATAAACCTTTGAAGTTATTAAAATGAGATTATATGTTTGATCATGACCAGTGAGTTCCTTCCTTAACGAGAACGGGGAATTCTTTACTGTACTAATTGGAATACGTCGCACCTCAAGTGTATGTGGTAATTCTCTGCTATTGTTAAATTAGGCCGAATTGGCTTAGATAAGTCTGCCGTCCGGTAAGTACCTTTCGTTCAAATAATAATTAAGAACAGCCTAACAGCTGTACCGTAGCGTTTCGTCATTCATGTGGCTTGTGCGAGCCTGATCAATCCCAATCATCCGATCAATAAGACAGCTGCACTGTCGCGTTTTGTATGGTTTGTGAGCGCCAGATTGCCCCTAGATCCACTGGTCTCCCGTCAGGCTGGAACCTCACGGAGGTAGCCAAGTCTTATGGGAGGACTACAGTTCATTGCAGTCTAATCAGGCCACGCTCCGACTGCTCCTTTTTGCCATAAAAATGTACAATGCAGATTCAACAGTGCCGCTCCAAGCGCAGGAGTTTGTTGACTCCGAGCGGAAGCGCGGCGTGCGGCGCATACTGCGCAGACGCAGCCCAGACGACGCTAGCGCCATTTTTAAATTACGCCACTTCCCGTCCTACAGGGCTGCCAAACGCATCATTGTAACAATAGTGTTTCTGGCCGAATATCGGCTACGGCAGCCAACAATTACGCAGGGCATATTATATTACACAAGTGCACTCTCTATTCCCTTCCTCTCAATGCCTATTACTGTATAGCTTTGTAGTTATGTTAAACGTAGATGAACGTGTACTCACCCAAAAGGTTACACCCATAAGATGAGCCTTTGGAGAATAAGCTCATGAGTCTTGGAGCGTCATTGGAAAGCTCCAAACGTCGTTTATCGATGGAGTTAAGCGGTATCGTCTTTATGTTCTTGAGTTTATGTTTAAGACCCGAGACCATCTTATGTAGGAGTATTACTTTTACAAAGACGAGCGAAATGTGACGTTTGAAGGCACGCAGATTGAATCACACGGATCGCAACGGGGCGAAGTTATATGGCAGGGGAGGATAGGGAGGGATATACCTATAACGTCGTAGCTCTGTGATGCCAAGCCCCATAGAGGAAGGAGCGACTTAAGCAGAGGGATTTAAATAATTTGTACGGAATCAAAAATTCCATATTAAGGAACAGAGCCGGTGGGTACATCACCTTGCATCTTCCGCGATTTGCTCCGTAGGTAGGAGCATGGGTGAAAGATAAGTGACCCTTTACCCCCTCGTATTAAAAAAAACAGATACAGAAAGAAGTAAATAGTGTTTTTTATACGCCAGCCCTGGTTCTGGTTGGAACAGTAGTGACGTCACGGCGGACTCATCTCGGAGACAATGGCCTACGTCCAGCACGCACGGGACACGCCACACTTTCATCGCGCCGCCGGTCGTACGGCGAATTATATGGGGAAGTTTATGGCGTAAACGAGATGCGCAGCTTTAATACGGCCATAGACTTCCGTATAATTGTTATGCAGATCACACCAGCAACAGCCCTCCTTCACCCCACCAATGTACCAACAAAAACTTGGAAACCGTGATATCACTGTCACTTTGCGGAAAACCATTTTTTTACCGTATAAGATGAAAAACTCCCAGTTGAAGCCATTTTCAGTCTACCGACGCCCATAGACATCCGCACACACATATAGATACGTTGCCATTATTCCCCCTACTGCATAGACCACGGCTACTTACACATGTCACCATGTGAGTGGGAAGTATCTCCCCAGATGAGCTGGCTCGATCCGTCTACAATGCAGCATGGTTAAACAATCTAATCCAGTCATCAATTCCCGGATACCTCCGCACCGTCACAACCAGACAGGCGTCGTGTCGTGGGCGGCCATTCATCTCCGCCTCTGCCTCCGTGGGCGGAATTTACTATTAAAGCCTTAAGCTTACTCACGGTATCCTAGTAGTTATAGTATCAACTGAAAGTACTATTGTAGTCAATACCAAACTGATCTAACGTCAAGTTATGCATGATCTAATATGCCATTTCAAGGACATCATACACGATACCCTTTGTAAACTTTACTTAATAATCTGTAATCATGTGATATGCTAGCGAATACTGTTACCACGAGATGTGAACAAGGCACATCCGACTATGGGCTTAGTCGCCTCGTCCACATCACCAATCTGCTCTTTTGTCAATTATCATCGTTTAACTGGATTATATATACACGTAGGGCTCAAAGCCGCAAAGCTCAAATGTAGCTGGCCATGTCTGCCGCAGACCTGATGAGTCTTCGGCACAAATTGCCACTTTATGGGACCTAGACTCAAAGAGGCGACGCGGCAGACCAAAAAGGAGATGGGACATAAACTCCACGTATACCTGCTTGATTAGCGTGATGAAGCTTTGGACGGAGATGGAAAAAAAATGGGGGGAGGCCTTTGCCCAACTATGGGACACATAATATAGGGCTTGATATAATTATAATAATACATATTTTAATTTTCTTAGGGGATATAACGAGCAGTCAGAGCCTTATTGACTCCGCATAATGTTAGGGAGTACCATAGCGGCGGTACCATGTGATCGAAAGGTATTCATTCGTACCAGCCTGGTAATAGATCACTACTTAATACAATATTTGTGTTTAATAAATAAATAAAAAATAAATAAATAAATATACAAAAGGGTAGATCACTACTTAACACTCGTACGAGACTGGTGTTATAGAGGTTTGATTTGTTTACGGATTAGGGGAGTGTCTACAAATGATATTCTTAAAATGGTCGATAGCTAAAATGAAGATATATTTTTTTTTTCATAATACGAATTTACTTTTTAAACGTCAGCAAAATCTGGCTTTTATTAACTTATAATATTATTATTGTACATAATTATTGTTGTCATATCCTGTAGAAGACGTACAACATTGATGACGTACCGGAGTTGATAGATCTTGCCTAAGATCTTCATGACGATAAGCTAGGAGGCTATTATAATTGGTTCGCTCGTTCTGTCAAACTGATATCTCGCTGCTCACTAGGACCAACCATGTACCAGTGTATAAGACTAGAATTAGAGAAGAGCATTTTATGGCCAAGAAGTGTAGTAAAACTCAAGGTGATGATGATGCACATAAAACGCCAACAAATCAGTGGAACATAGAAACCGATAGACAACGTGTATCGGCGATACAGCTGATGCAGCGCGGCGTTACGTATTACAGTTGCGGGGTAATTTGATTATCAGCGCTTTAAAGTGTCGTAACAATATTACTGCGGCAAACAGCGCTGTCACGGCGCAAGGCCCGAAGGTTCGCTATTACACTGCGTCCGCCGACAGCGAGCTGACTGTCGTGTAGGGCTCGAGCCCTTCGCAGATGCTCTAGTGGGCTCTGGCTTGGCAAACTAGCTGGCTGCAGTGTACTGTGTACGTCCATATGCAACCACATAACCATGCAGACGGTACTATAGCTTTTCGTAATAATGAGTAGCCGATATTCCTAACTTTTTAAACATCTTTTAAAGAGATTAGAGAGTTAACATAATTTCCTTGCTATCTACGTCTTTACTCGTTTTGGCTATAATCACAAGCAGTCAATTCCAAATCTTATTTCTGCCTTCTATTTCAAAAGATCTTGTGTTTGTCCAGTCAGAAGGATCGTTCACGACTACAGTATACTTGACTTTGCTAAGAGGAATGTTAAAATAAAATACGATCTGGTTTTTAAGCCCCCGCAAACCGAACCAAACGAGACATCATAGTCGCACCTTACGTACGTGAGAACCCTCATCGCGGCACAATATGCAAGCAAGATTGAGTCAAGTAGCAAATCAATCGGATAGGGCTCCTGTGTTTCAATATATAGAAACATAAACAATGAATATCCCAAATGTAGGCACTACTTTATGACCGGGACTTCTACTTCTGTCTCTCTCAGCATCGGCCTGTCATCAGATTAACCTAAACCTAACCTTATACTCCACTAACATCATATCTTGCGGCTACGCGCGTGCGAGTGACGTCGTGTGAAAAGCGCGTAAATACGTGTGTTAACAGCCAGCGTAAACACGCGCAACCTCATGGAGCCGAAATGTGCGGCCTCGAGCTACAATAACATGACAACACCGCTGAAACTGAAGCGCGCTGCTGCATGGCGCGCCGGCCGGGCCGCGCCGCGCGCGCACGCGATGTTGGGGAGGAGAGGGCTAGTGCAGACGTGTTACATAAAATGTTATGTGTTATCAAAACGCTTCCACTTCTCAATTGCTTTCGATCGGCGTATACAATGGAAAAAACTTGCTGGTATCCCAACTCTGTCAAATGTCGGTGGTCCATTGGATGAGGCAAGATGAAGCCCCCACTCCTTTCCTCTTGCCCCATCCAATGTGCTCCACCATTTTATAGCGTGGATGGCTCCAATTGCTCGTTTCTCCCACTACTAAAGAAAAAAGGCTTGTTTCATAATTGTTCACTTTCATCGGGTTTTACTCTCATCGGAATATATTCCGAGGATACAGTCGTGTACACACACACACACAAACAGACACGTAATCGTATTGAAACAATGCGTTTCGCCGGATTCCCATGCGCACTCCCACGGCCTCTGCTGGTGACACTATTGCTGAATTAGGGTCAAAGATACCTCCGCGAGGGTGTGTTTAAATGTGAATTACCTCCCCTGATGGCCGTCTCGCGTTTGCGACGGAGAGCGACGCGCTCGGTGTGAAATCGTGATGAGTCGATGATTTGCAAGAAGTGACACTTGCGTAATTGCTGAAGTCAGGGTTTCGTTGATTTCAAAATCGTAGACAATTCTAGAACTTAGTTCTTTTGTTTTATTATTATTATAAATAATCGCTAAGATCTCGAGCTGCCGCCGATGTGACCCTGTTCATAACAGATCCGATGTCACCTCATCCTCCTAAGGCGGCTACTATTGACTTGCCAACTTCAAATTACGAATTTGTGGTATAAAATGATTTCAAATGTGGGACAGGGGATAAAACATCGGGATCCGACTAGTGATGGGCGATTGTTGCAATAAATTGCGGAATTTTATAATTAATTTTAATATTCGATTAGTCGTGAGAACAGCGTGAATGAGCTTTTTTATAGGATATAATAACACTTTTTGATAAGAACATTTTAAATTAGATACTTCCTAAATGACTATTTTTCGTGATTTTTGCGTGGCCCTTCACTTGGCCGGCCGGCTATCGATTGTGCTCGTGCAGATTATGTATGTGGATGCTCGCTGGGTTTGTGGCTAATTCAGAAAAGCGGGACATGAAGCGTCCCGCACACACCCTGAGCGGGATCAGGGACGTGTTGATCAGGGTCTCAGAACAGGACGGTTGGCAAGCCTAGCTAAGGGCTTCCGTGAGGCTTAGCGTGGTAGGGTTCTCCTACTATGGTGAGAGGATCCGTACCAAAAACCTTTTTAAAAATTATTTTTAATGTCAAATGGCTCACACTGAGACACTGGCTCAATAGGCAGAGGTCGACAAGAAATTACGTTTTAATTTCTTTTTTTGGTCCTGAGACCCCACTCGACTTTTACCTGAAGTTATCGTCCCGTAACCACTGAGACAAAATCGGCTTACGCTTTAATATATAAGAAGATTATGTTATATCGAAACGATAACAACAATTTCGCTACATCGCATAAATTATTGTATGTGTATATGTATGTATGTATGCAAAATATATCTGAATTGCGCTATAGTGTTTATTACGTTTAACTTTGGTGTTTGGTTAATGTTTCTTCAAGCTTCAAGCGAGTGAAATGGGGGTGTCACTGAAGATCAGCGCCACATCACCGTTCACCGATGTGACAAATGCAGAGTTATCTCTTTCGCTCGGATCGTGATAATCATGATTTTTGGTTAAACATGATATTTTCCTTCTTTCTTAATGTGTTATAAAAACGTCAGCTAGAGGTAGTTAGGGGTACCTCTCAGGGTACGGGTACTCGCAAGGTACGGTGGTAACTTCTATCGAGTTTCGAGTAGTTTCAGTTTTTTGAAGGATATTTCCCATTGGAGGATAAAGTGAGCGAAGGATGGAAACGCATCTGCATTACATTTACGTGGATGTCAATGCAGCGCTTAGTTGTAGTCGCTTAAGCATACTCCTTTAATAACTAACATAAACTCTTATATATTGTCGGCTCGCTCAAGTATTACAGCGAGTGCTCCTGCTTTGTGTGAGACACAGAAGAATGAGACGGAAAACTATTTTTTTTATGGTCACCTGGATCACCGACGCCCATAGACATCCGCACAGAGGCTGCACAGATGCGTTGCCCTCCATCCTCTTCCCTTCTACATGGGCCTTGGACTTCCTAATTTATTTAATGTATTTTTGGATGAGCAAATGTTATATTTTGAACCCCTCAATAACGACGGACGTGTCATGAGGAGTGGTCACCAAACGGCTCATTTGCCATTTTGCAAAAAAAATAAAGAGAAACGTATAAAAATCACATTTCAAAATGGATTATAAAGTAAAAAGTGGAAATACTGTTTACAGGCAGGATAATAATAGATTTTTTTTTTTCATTTAGTAATAGTTTGCAAGGTGTGATTATTTTATACTTCATATTATATATTGTCAACATCCAGGAGCAGAAGATCCACAAGCTTGATTGTGACTCTGGACCACATACTCCTACACAATACTCGTAAGGGCAACAGCACACTTGCTACATTCAGCAGCGGTCGTGATTGCTAAAGCTTTTGAAATGTGCTTATAAAATATTGAAATAAACCGCGATAGAATCCGTTAAGATTGTTTTATTGTAATGTGTAATACTCGCGTAAATTTAAACATCATTACATAAAAAACTTTACAAAAAACACGTGTATCTCAGCAAGACACATGTCGCCCCGCTACTCCACGGCGATGTCATGAAATTGCGAGTGAAACAATGCGCTCCTATTTGTTGACGACCGACATATAATCCACATAGGAGCCACATAAGGTCACATTTGACGTATGTTTGCCCACATGACTTAACCCAGCCCGCCAGACTGTGCAAATAACAGATTTAATGTATTCAAATTATATAAAACATTTCTGACACATATTGTCGAGAGCAAACAGGTGTGCAAATGATGAGGAAAATTAATGAAGTGCAAGTGTGAGTGTGTCACGGATGTGGCCTCTTTGTGGGGTTCTGTACCACAAATGGCCTTATAGGATCGCTTTTGTCTGTAACTGTATCTGGAAGACTTTTTGTAAGAGGGAGTGCCACGCTGCATGCGTACCTTAATTGATGAATGCGTACCTTAATTGATGAATTGAGTACCTTACGCTAACAGGATACATGCGAAACCAGCTGTCGCGTTTCGTGCGGTGTGTTAGTAGGCGGTGGCCCATGGAGGGTGAAGGAGGAAGAAACAAACGCTATAAGATCTATGCGGATGTCTATTGGAGTCGGTTGTCATGAAAATGGCTCCGGCGGCTCGTTCGCCCCTTTATACTACAAAAAATAACCACTTATATGAACACTTTCTTGTCCTTCTGTACTGTAACTGTAAGACTGTATGACCTTGCTACAAGTTAGAATTCTTGAAGCACAATATCATATCTAAGTCAACGCAATCAAAAGGCGATCGCTCTTCAACCTTAGCAACCTGATGAGTTGGAATCATAAACTTTGACAAGAAAAGGAATAAATCCGAAGAAATGGTCGCTATCATACTCGTAATAATCTAAGGTTAGAATTAAATAATAATGTATAATAAGAAAAAAAGAAAAATCTAACCTTAGAATAAAGTCGTAGGTTAAGTTATCACAATTATATTTCTTTTTCTCTTTCTTTACAAATTGTTTATCGTGTAAAAGTGTAATATGTTACCTTAATAAAGATTTTTCTATTTCTATTTGTATTTCTGTTTCTATTTCTATTTCTATATCTATTATCATGCAACTTATGAACGTCCGACTGATTGGTCAATGAGGTTCCAAAAATATGGAACGCAACACATTTTATGATTGTACGGATGTTTATGTACTTCGACTTACCATCAGGCCACCACTCGCCTCCCGCACCATAAAAACTTGAACAAAATGATACAAAGTTTAAACAAATATATTTGTACGCGTCTCGGTGTGCCACCGTCATTGTTTATAAAAAGTATTAAGAGTGCGGTCCTCGCGCCACAGCAGGCGCAGGCCCCGCGAGGTGACTTTGTTCAAAATTTGCATTCACAATGTGGCTCACACAAACATCCACGAGAATAAGGGCCGCGCACATTACGTCGGCTTTTGACGTCTCAATTTATTATTGGGAGCTTTTTTGAAGAACGTTACAAAAATCACACATCCGTCGAGACTCGAGGCCAATAGAAGATATCATTCAAAATTCAAATTCGATTTAAGACAAATTGTTTATATTTAAAAAATAAATATCATATGACAGTTATGTCATTGTAACTACGGTAATGAATTTGTGTATTAAATCAATAATTAGGTTTGACTTCAGTTGTGTGGTCTAAAGCACTCACTTTTTTATTATTAGAGGGGTAAGAGAGCAATGCGAGTTGGAATACCAGATTTAATATATTTTTTTTATGATATAGGGGGGCAAACGAGCTGTCGGAGCCATTTTCATGACTACCGGCATATCATAGACATCAGCATAGAGGATATACAGATGCGCTGCCCTCCTTTCTCCTCCCACTTCCATGGGCCACCGGCTACTTACACATCGCACGAAACGCGACAACACAGCTGTCACTTTACACCGGTGGTGGTGGTGCTAGTGATACGTGGTCTGCGCACACCCTTATGTATTAAGGACGCCATATACGGCCCGATATCCGCCGGCGGGGCGAGTTCTTGTGTTTTTTGTAAACAGACACACATACTCAAGGTGCAAATAACTTTACGACACAACCGCCCTGCCACTTAAGTGCTTACACTCGTAATTGACTCATTTGTTTGTGAGAATCAAAGCTCATTTAATTTTTAGCGCTTTTTAATAAAAGTGTTATTAAAGAAATATATTTTTATTTTTTTTTATTTTTTCTTTTTTGTTAGTGGTAGGCTGGGCAACCTATTCACCACTTATTATTACTCAATTAATTTACTAAATCGCAGCTTACTCGTGGTTCCTCTACAGGGGGACTAAAGGAATACGACTCTCTAGTCCCACATACCCCTCAGATTCTCTCCTACCTGGAGTCTTTTCCCAGCGAAAAAAATCAAAGCTCTTCAATAAAGAAAACTTAAGGTAAAGCAACAATTTATAGTAAGTGAATTGTAAAAAAATACTTTTATATGCATGCTTTTACTTAAAAAGTACGTCGAGTTACTGGTAGTAGTAGTAGTAGTAGTTTTTAATATAAACTACCAACGGCACGTCCACATCCATCTTCAGATCCGAAATGCCATTTTGGCTTAAAGTCCTTGTCAAGAGAAAAAAAAAGAACACCCACGCGATTGGAATCTGATTATTTATCATGGAGTTTTCATTACTATCGTCAGTTTTTCCAGCTCCATCTTTAGACCCTTGGTGACATCTAGAAGTAAAAAATCTATGTCAAAATATTCAAACAAATATGATGTGCTGCGTTAATTTATTGGAGTTTCCAAGGCCTCCTACTGTCTCCATCATCAGATTAGCTGGACGGTTTTGGAATAATACATTGTCATTCAACTTATGTACATGTACAAAGTTTCAGCGCAATCAATCAATAGTAAGTTAAATTTATCTTGCAAGATTTGACCCCAACACGAATTTATAAACTAAAGCTATTGTTAATTAAATAAACTTATAATAAAGCCTTTGTCCTGAATAGTAAGTAGCTTTCTCTTAGTGAAAGGATGTTTATGTTCGGATCTCTCCGTAAATCGAAGTATTTCTAAAGATTTTTTTATGGTATAAAGGGGCACAGGAGTCGTCGTCGGAGTCGTTTTTATGACTACCGCCACCCCTAGACATCCGCACAGAGTTTATTCAGGCGCGTGGCCCATACCTACATAGATTACCCTACAATCATGTAAACTTTACCCCTTTATCATGTTAGTAGAAAAATCGTCGTCGCCGTCACCCACCACTAGGTGATCTCCCGCTCGTCCCCTCTAGAACAATGCGGCGCATGAGCACGCCGGCCACGTGCCCGCCGGAGCCGGAGGAAATCCGCCAGCCCGCCGTGAATATCTGATCGGCGAGTACATTTACATACATACATACATACAACACACGACGAGAGTGCAGATGATTCCCGGTGAGATGCCTATCAGTAACAAGTCAGAGTAAAGTAATGCCTAGGCTGACGCGTTTCGTTCGGTTTGTGAGAAAGAAGGAGAAAACTTTCGTAAGAAGAAGGAGGACATAATATTAATTGGCGTGTACATAAAAATTGCTTGTTTACCTTCCTATGTTTTATGTATAACAAAAGCCTATTCAAAAATTTAAAAAAAGTATAACCCCAGATTTAAATTTAATTTGGCAACATTTGGACGTAAAAAAATAGCTCCTTTGACATGAATTTTAAGCGGGTAAAACCTGGGAAGACACCTTATACTTGAATAAAACGATTTAACGAAATTAAATAATTAACTGTAAATTATACATTAATATATTGTTATCTCTTCGTCTCTTCTCCTTTATTGCTCCTGTCTTTTCTTTTCTGTTGATTCGCCAACGTCTTTTCGGTATCTCGTCAATCAAGGCAGCGCACGAATTAGGGCAGATGAAACAATGCGAGTTCTATTTTTAATGTATTGTAATTCAAAAACATATTTCATGCACATGCTACGATCCTACGATCCCTCTGTATAATTAAATTCGTTCATTCTGATTCATAATAAATAATTTAGATTCTGATAATTGCACATGTTCCATATTTAAATAATAGTAATATCGTCCGGAAACGTCTGCGTTTTTTAAATCTCCCCGTGATGGTGCAAAGATCACAGCGCATTCAGCCAACGTTTTTGATTCATGAATTAAAAATGCCGCATAATATATTTCGCATTGTTCTGTAAAGTATGACACGGTAATCGTAACTTACCACGCCAACACAACAGTTTATTACGTGTTTAAAGAATACGTTAGAAAATGGCTACATAATTCCATCACTTATGAATATGAGAACAGAATATTCTATTATGTTTTTTTTTAAGATGAATGTACTTAAATTTAATAATAAATAAATCTACATAATTTAGAGTTATTATTTTTATACAGAAAATATTTTAAACCTTAATGTTAATTTTCGTTCTTTTTTTTCCAAATTAATTTTTTTTTGGACAGTTGGCCTGGCAGTATAATTATACCCTGGTATAAGTCTGTGCCTCCTTATCACTTCCGACAAACAAAAACAAAACATTATAAATAGATCATATCGTGTTGAAAACAATCCCTAGAATCCGATTAAAGAATTCGATTTCAGGAACTTATCATATCTGAATATCGATAAAACTGCATTTTCTACTAAATAAACACTACGAGCCCTCTGCTGGGCTCGGTAGTGTTTATTTTTGATATCGGCGCACAGGTTCCGAGAAATTGAGAACTTTTCAAACATACAAATGGAACCGCTTCGACTCCTTATCATCTCCCCTCGATGGGTCACCGGAAACTCGACATAGCTGTCGAGTGTCACTTTGCGCCAGTATCATTTGAAAGAGATCCTCTATCGTGACAAACCGATTCGGTTGCAACTGCATCTTAGTAATTACAATTAACAAAAAACACCAAAGGTCAGATTTATTTCTAATCCCAGCCGCCATAGACTGGAACTAATAAGCTCAGTATTCAATATGAACAAACAAAAAGCCAATCTAGATGTCCCCTGCAATATCCAGGGCCTCTGATCGGCTGCAGACGCCATTAGCTGGCCGCGGGCGAGGCGTTATTAAAAAATCTATTGCGCTGACATCTCAGGACGCGGGCTATGGAAAATATATTAAAGATGCCGCTGTGAAAATGCCCTTGGCATATTACTGAGTTTACTCTTTAAAGATAGATTAAAAAAAAGATAAAAGATAGATTAGAGTAGTAAGAGCTGTGATATTTCTCTGCCAGGTACGGTCGCAAGTCAGAGAAACGAAAGAGAACCTGGGTAACCTAAGACCTCTGAAAGCCAGTAAGCCGAAGTGGCTATGGGCTGGCCACATCACTCGAAGAACCTATAAACGCTGGGGAAGAAAGGTTCTCAAGGGGAGACGGAGTGTTGGACGGCCTCCTGGTGGACTGACGACTTGGTTAAGGTGGCGATGTATGGGGAAGTCCTTTCTGATGATGAGAGACGATAAGATGACGATGATAGTTATAGGTATGACCTAGGTACTTCCCCACCGATAAGGCTGCACAACAATACCTCTTGAAAATGTTTGTATTTCACACCGGCTTACTTATACACATACGACATTATTCATTATTAGTGTAAGGGGACAAACAAACAGTCAAAGTTTAGATAATTACAGATTCCATAGATATTTGCACAAGTTTCGCGACAGCATAGCTGTCACTTGAGGGCTGTATCAGAGACCCCGCGCCTGTCCAACTCGGCAGCATCAGGTAACCGATAGTTCGTTTGCGGCTTAATTATAAAATTTAAAAAAAACGCAAATAAAACCTCACCGCACCGGTTTCGCGACCGAAAACAGCTCGAATGGTTTTCGAAAATTCCAAACGTTTCCGGTCGTACTTCGGGCTGTTTATGTGGGAACGAACTGACTGTTTTGGCGTTTATTAGGATGGACTTTCTCGTGTGAGAGAGAGAGACCGCAGAGATACATGATAACTTAGTGATGGCTTTGCTGTCACGTTTCGAGCGGTTTCTAAGCAGACGATGATCCTTAGCAGAGGGAGGTGAGTGGGTTCCCTCAAACTGTTTAGTAAGAGGTAGTGCCACACTGCATGCTTGCATGCAGTCGAATTGGGCCGGCACGACCGGGGAGGTACCTCTCGCTTACACGAGACCGGCGTAAAGTAACAGCTGTGCTGTCGCGTTTCGTGCGGTGTGTAAGTAGCCGGTGGCCCATGGAGGTGGGAGGAGAAAGGAGGGCAGCGCATCTGTATAGCTTCTATGCGGATGTTTGTGGGCGTCGGTAGTCATGAAAATGGCTCCGACTGCTCGTTTGCCCTCCTATACCATAAAAAAAAAAAAAAAAAAACTGTTTCTAAGTAGGAGTCTCGTTGCTGCATTGTAGTCAAATTTGGTCAGCTCTTCCAGAGGGAGCGGGGAGAAATCCGACGTAAAGTGATGGTTGCACCGACGCACTTTGTTCTATTTCTGAGAATCTGGTGGTCATCTTAGGATCTGATAAAAGGCAGAAACACATTATCTATTACTGGATCCATGGATGTTTATGGGCGTCGGTTATCAGTCACCAAAGGATTCCGACTGCTCGACATACCCCTAATACAATACTATTTTGCGAAGTGGGGAATTAGGCCACGCGTAAATTACTTAGGTACAGTTACTTAGTTAATCTTTTTATCTTTCTGTAGGCATTTCTCCAGGTAGGCCTGAGCCATCTGAACAAACACCGCGACGCACCGCATGGCAACACACCACAGTGAGTTGAATGTTATTAATATTTATTTAATTTGATATCCATTAAGCGTGTGACACAGATGTACAGTCCCCGTCGTAAATGTGCCAATATTTTTTTTGGGTTCAGTCCTTGGAACGATGTTGCTCCTTTTGTAATGTAAAAAAATCGTGTGAAATTGCGATCGAGCAGAGAGTAGCACCAACATAACATTTTTTTATATAATTGGGGGGCAAACGAGGAAAGCTGGACTTATTACCGGGTTAGGTTAATTATGTTTCTTGGTTTCCTTTTGCTGGACACAGTTTCCTTTGAGATTTCTGAATACTCTTTTCTTTTCTTTTAGATATCCAGCCTTGAGGTAGAAGGAAGAAATAATGTATTAATTTATTCACGCAGAGAAATGTACAAAAGTAGAGCTTTAATAATGTGGACCTTGCAAATGGCCTTGATGTCGTCCCATTTTCTTTCTTGACTACTCTTGTTGGAATAATAATGGGCACCATCTGTCAACTTTGGTATGTCTCTACCATAGATTTATAATTCTTATCACCATGGTCACTACTGTCCTTCTTCTACAAGGATATGTAAATATTTCCATATTTACATCTCATTTGTCTCTCATTTGCTTTTTATTTGAGTTTGACATTTTGGTAAGAAGTTCTCCTGAAACTCGGGCACAGGTCGGGCCTGCGCCACTACACACCGCTCGGGTAACTTTGCGCCGAGTTTGCGTTAGTTACGTCACGAGCACCAATGCTAAATTTCGAATAAGAATTCCAGGTATATATGTAGATATTACTGCCCGCGAGTGTACCGGGTATTATAAAGTGAACCACGTTCCGGTTATCAGCGCGATACGTAATCAGATACGCGTACGTATCTAGGAAATCGCGATACCGCTGGCGCCCGTCAGGCAAATGCGCAGATAAGAGCATTCCTTCACCACGCCAGCGCCGGTGATTCAACGTTTGCGCAGGCGCAGGGGTGAAGTGCCTCAGATATGCACAGTTATCGTAGACTGCACAGATGTGCACAAGAATCTAGACTGCACAGAGAAGTCGTCGGCCCTCATTAAGGCCGGCGCTCCCCACGGACCCTGCCCAGGTCTGGCGGCAGGTCGCAATAACTTCCCCGTGTACACAAAAAAGATTGCACAGGTAATTTATGACCCAATACCCTACCATGTAAAGAATTACATATATAAATTTGTAATTCTTTACATGTACCAAATCAGTATTTTCTGGAGTACAATATTTTTAACAACAACAACGCATCTTCACGCCACTGGCAAAGAAACTCGAGTGACATAACTTCTATAATCCTTGCTTATTCTCGTCATACAACCACGCCGGCTGCGCAGACTCTTGTCGCCAGGAGTTCGAACAACGCCCGGTCTGATGATGAACAGTACTTTCATCAGTCTTGGTGTAATATTTAATATATTTGCTTACATATTAAATTATATCCGATATATTTTGTAGTGCATAAAAATGCAACATTGAGTGTTACTTGTAATCAACTTATTACATAAGTAATCACTAATAGGCAATCTATTGTTGTAGATTTCGCAATGTCACTCGCATTCCACACCTAGTTACAACAAAACGCATGTCACGCACAATTCTGCATGTCCACCAAAGACGCTTCCACAATAAACACTAGCCAGGACATATATTGATAATTTTTAAAGATATGTAGGCAAGATATTAAAGCAGTTATACATTATCTAACATTTTCCCGCTAACAAGGAAATTAGGCAGGGCAAGTATTAGGACAAATGTTTTTAAGCGCTTTTGTGTCCAGGATAAATTTTTTGTTAATTTTTAAAGATTTCCTCGACATTAAATTAGCTATAATATCTAATATATCTCCGCTAACATGCAAGTCAGGCAGGCGTATAGTACTAATGTATTTAAATGATTTTAAAAAAAACCGTATCTTATCTAATTTGCGGCAAAATGTGTCGCGCACGGCCGGAAAAACCTTCGGCCCGGCCTTCGAACTGTGGATTATCAGAATCAGGACTGCTTAAGGGTTACCTCTTCAGCCATCCAGTCAATCTACATGTTAGTGACCTCCGACTCTGTAAATGTCCTAACAGGTTATACTGACATCGCCCTCTTTTCCCTATCAACCCCATGGCCAATGAAACCGTACGAAAATCTAGATTATACTATGTGAAATGAACGGTGCACAAGACACCTAAGCGACGTTAGCGCTGTAAATCGTTACTCTGTTGCTGCGGTCGGTCGCTTACTATCTCCCTCGCCACATCGTCTCTCAAGACAAGTGCACTAGTCGCGTGCGTGTGACGCGGCCCTAAGGCGGGTTGCGCAAGCGGAGTGCACGGTTCAGACTCAGCAGGAAGGAGGAGCGTTGACACGCAGCGAGCGGCTCGGCAAATAAACATTACAACACGCGCGGGTAATAGCGCTGATAGGGCGATAGTGGGATAGTGTGATAGTGTGATAGCGCCTCTGAGTGTTGACGCGGCGGACATAGCCTGCGCGTAACAGTAGGTCAGTCGTACAGTACGGAACCCTTGGCATTTTTCAGCATCCTTCATTTTATGATTCATGTGACTGCTAAATTCTCGTGATAAAACCAACATTTACTAGGGTCCATATTAACCACAAAGCCATACTGGTGATGGTAATAATGCTGCTGAAAAATCAATACTGTATTATATCTAGGCAGATTGGGCATGAGCTAACCAACTCTTACGGTGTAGGTTTGTGAAAGATTATTCATCTCTGTTCATTTAGGAAACAAACGCATCTGCTTACCCTCGGGGTGGCCGGATATCACCGAAAGTCTCCGACAACTAGTTTACTTCTTCGGCACAATTTTATTCAAGCACCTCATTGTTTTGGTTAGACGTACTGTTCCGACTGCCCTGTGGTCCGAATGCATTTTCCCTTGAACGTTGTCTGTTATCAGCGGTTTATTTATATGATAACAGATATCATATAAATAAAAATTTGGGTGAGCGTCACGTGAGCTGATGTGTTCCATTGTTAATGGGGTCACAGCTGCATTACTGCCGAATCGGGTCAGCATGGAGAGGCTGTCGCTTTTCATGAGATTTGTGAGTTGAGTTGCGCATTGCATGGGGTGCAGTGGGGTGGATGTCTATGGGCGTCGACAGTTATCTAAAGACTGATGAATGGCCTCTTCGATGACGACATGAATGTTTTTCGGTATGTCCTATAGGTATACAGGGTTAGTTTTTGGGTCACCGGCCAAATTTTCAGGTTTGGTTTGGAATCAACAATACTTTCGATTTATGAAATAAAAAAAAATAAACAATAAGTAGATACAAATATTTTGTCCCATGTTATAAACATATTTCTTGGTCACCACGTGGCATCTAGCTCACGTGTCGCGACGCCCGGCGTCCTTAGCCTTGAAGTCGATACATTTCGTGTAAGAACAACGATTCATGTATTTTAAGGACCATTTCAAATCGATTTTTATTTAACAAAATTACAATTAGATGATAATATTTTAAAACACACCCTCGGAATGCTGTTTACTTCTTTATTTTAAATTTGGTAACCAAAAACTAACCCTGTATAATGTGCAACTGATCATGATCTTGAAAATTTGTTATTCATGAACCCACGAAGGTTTCTGAGTTGGTACGACCAATATACCAAAAGGGCGAAGTCGCGGGCAAAGCTAGTAACCAATAAAATATACACTAGCTACATCACAGTCGTCCGTATATTATTATATCATTAAATAAGCAGGTCACTGTTATTATCTGATAAATAATTCAAATCAAAAAAAAGGGATTTCGGGAAAATCAAATTCAATAAGTTTATTGCTGACCGACCAAATTACAACCAAACTTTACTGCTGCTGCATCAAATAGTTCGCAAATCTGCTACAGAAGTCAATGAAGATGTTATAGAGTTTGTAACGTTTGCTAAAGACAATTAGCAGGGTCGGACTCTGTTTAACACATTTGCAATGTAAAATAAATTACATAAATCAATAGAAATTACGGATATTCCTTTATTACCGTTTTTATTTTGGTTTCTACGATAAAACAATACAGGACCAAAGATAGTAGATAAAATTGGCAAATAAAATTGTTTTGATAAACTATTTCAACCACTTTTTCAAAATTAGCGACTACTGGAGACGGGCTGTGACATCACAAATTGAAATTCAAACTTACGCTAGTCTGGGCTATAAAAGCACTTCAATTTTGAACAGAGCATTAACCCAATACAAGTTACCGGGCTCATTTAACTAACGACACACATGCAGCGGTTTACATCAGGACTGAAACGTTCTGTTATCTTAAACTGCGAGATAACTTTAGATAAGTAAATAGAATTCACACTCGACTGCCAAAAGTTTACATTTACAGTTCTACATTAATATTATCATTAGCTGGCTCAACGAATGGTTTCAAACAAACGAAACTGATACGAATAGACACAATTGTTGTGTTACTCCAAATTGGAATCTATTTGTGCCAAATTTCATTAAAATCTCAATGTTTTCGTGTGATTTTTTTTCAATTCTAATTCAATTAAAATACTTTATTTCTAATAATGAGATACATGTACATAGTTGATAAATAAAATAATATTTTGTTAATGACATAATATGCCACGACAATTTACACAAAAACATTATTTTATACACATTATTAAGACACGACACAATAGGTAATAAGTAACTATATTAGAAGAATATGTTACTTCGCTGTAGACCGTCACTACCCCGGCCGTGCCAGCCCGTTCCGCGTGCAACGCCGAGGCCACTCGCCCGGTGGTGACATCACGGTAATTAGCGCCGGCCTCAGGAAGTAGCCGATGACTAGCGCCGGAGTTATGCGAGCTGCTAATTGCTTCATCATCATCACCTCCACATCATCTACTACTAGTGTAGTACATGCCAAAGTTTGTATGATGATAGCATCATCAACATCGGGCGGAGGCCGTCCAATGTCGGACGACTCCCCTATAGAGCTCCGCATATTTGTCTTTATTATTTTTTTCATATTTGAATTTATTTTCATGTATATGATATTACCTACTTCACGCAAAATCTGTTAAACGAAATCTAAAAGACCGAAAAATTTGCATAAATATAGATTACAATTTGGAGTGACATAATTAATTTTTATCTTGGAAATTGACTTTTTGTGCATAGACTTTACGCGTGTGAAACCGCGGGCCACGCCTAGTATTGATAAATACTGATCCCAAAAACATGCCCAGTCAATCAGCTGACTCTCAGAAATCACGCGACGTCACGTCCCTTCCCGAATTATACAGGTCCCGGCTCGGGGCGATCCGATTTAGCAGCTACAGCATTTATACCCCTGATTTATCAATTTTCAATTAATTAATAATAAATTTTAATTGGTTTTCAATTAAACACCACAGATAATACTCTGGGGAGACCCTGCCGTGTATCAGCCCTGCTATCAGCGGATAAAAAAGCAATTTAAAATAAGGAAGCAGGTAAGGCCGGTGATAAGGGCGTCTTATCACTTATTACGCGGCTATCAGTTCGGTTACGTCTCGTAGCAACAGTGGCGGCCAGTTATGTGGCAGCGGACCCCCGCCCGCTTCCGAGGGTACGCCTTTTTAACCGATTGCCTGAGAAGGGTGTTTCGAGAATGTGTAGATTTTTATGGTTGTTTCAGCCGGAACGTCTTTGATTGTAGATGTAGGTTGGTGTTGATAACGAGTGACCCTGAGTACATAAAGACATATTTTAAACAATTGCGTCTTATGTTTTTCAGTTGAATTTTCGTTTAATATTCTAGCTCTTTACTAACATATAAAGAGGAAAGACTTTTTGATTGTTTGAATCGAATAGGTTGCAAACTACTAGACCAATTTTAACCATTCTCTTACTAATAGTAAGCAACATTAACGAATAGGAATTAGGTACGATTATATTGGAACTGGAACTGGAACTGGAACCGGAACTGGAAACGATGTTGGAATTACGATTGCATATTTTACTACTCCCAAAGAAGTGTGTACAGGACGACTAGTATTTAGTAAGAGGCCAAACGATCTCTTGAAACTAAATGGTAACTTCCCATTTAACATCTTCATGGTTATACAAATATGTTGCTCATTACTTACATACATACATAGTCACAAAAGACGTTATCCTCCTTGTAGTCGCCTGGTAAGTTAAAACTCACTTTAGTAACGTATTTTAAACAGTATTTTCCCTCCCGTCGTTAGGGCGGAGAGCAGCGCAAATTTACCCGCCGCCAACAAACAAACAAACCTGCAGGTAATTCGCTAATGAGCCAGAGAAGATGTTTGTCCGCACACAACTGCCTTGTGGCGCAGCCTCCGGGACAGAGTACACACGGTAAGTATCACATAGGTATTGATGTTTGAGGTTTTTTTTATTATATATCTACTTGTAACCTTTGACAACCTTTTCAAAGAATTCTTAATAAAGCTGCTAAAGGCATCACTTTTCTATCTCCTAACATTTTAGTGTTCAAGGACAAATACACAACAATATTATATACATGTAATCTAGACTGAGTATCCTAGACTGCCGCCGATAGACTCTCAATAGCCTCTGCGATGGGCCACCGGTAACTCACAAACCGCATAGAAGCCAGCGTATCACATTAGGCCTACGCGGTTTAGATTATTTACACGTGTGAAGTTATGTAACGGCCCCGAACAGTTATCCTCGAGTTTATCTGTTAATTCTGTATTATCTGAGTTGTAGAGTTGTAGGCCCGAACATAACAGAGGACAGGGAAATACAGTAACATAATATATTTAACAAATACGTCATTTGTAAATACATTTATTATAAATTAATTAGTTACATTCTTGATCCGTTATTTTATATTACTCTGCCTACTAATTACTGGTGTGAAGATATGTTATTGTAACTATTGGCTTCCTTTTTTGTTTCTCCTCACTATGAAATTATTTAATTAATTTAAGGACTTAATGAACTCGATTTCCATTCTTACCTACGCAATATACATAGAAAGTTTCATGAAAATCGATCAAGCCGTTTCAGAGGAGTCAGATTAGAAAATACTACACGAGAACTTTGTATGTTACCTATTTGTATCTAGGTTCTACAAAACTATAAATAAAATATTGTATGTATACGAAAGATCGTATACATACAATATCTCTGTGTTCGTTATATTAATATCTACCACATAATTGACAAAATCCGCACTGCCAATTCTGCAACATCGGTGAAAACCCATAAAAAGTAATTAAGATGTGCAACAACATAATGAGTCGGTGTTTACCATGAAGGATGCACAATATCCCATCGATCATGTGCAGACGCTCCGCCGAAAAGCAAACGGGCAAAAAACACATGCATGCACATGCATGCTTGCACTAAATTAGCGGTGACGCCCTCGCAGTTTCCCACAGCCTCGCTGCGGTACCGTCCACAACACCATGACACATATTCTTTCTTTGTCTACCTCGTGGTCAATGGGATTCAAACCCAAGACCCCAAATCTGTGGTAGATTTGGGGTCTTGGGTTTGAATCCCGGGTCAGACCAAAAAGGGTTTTTTTTTCAATTTATAGCGAACTGTTCGTATTCATGAAGTTAGCGGTGTTTAAGCCGTTGCTCCTGCGCTATATTCTTCAAATTCAAATTAAAATTCAAAATTCTTTATTTTGCAAAAATCCGGCACATATTTATCTCTCAATCCGATACGAAATACCGATCAAATCTCAGGCCCTTTGGATGAGCGGAGGGAGGAAGGATCGCCCGTCGGCGCCGGGCGTTGGTAGTCATGACAAGGCTCCGATTGCTCGTTTGCCTCCCTCATGCTATAAAAATAATGTCGAAATTTTGTAACTTGACCGTATAGGTCAATAAGGTCTTTGAGAAAACCCCCTGAAGGGCCATTTTGATCATTTTTCAGTCTTCTTAGTGCCACAGTAGGTATCACCTACAGCCTCATCTGAAAGGAATTGATAAGGTTAATGAATATACCAAATTAAAGCAAAGACCCCATATTTGATTGCTGATATTTTCACTTTATAAATGGCATAAAATGTTATTCATTTTAAGGGTCCCTTTGAGACTGGGCCCTGAGTATGTCCTTTCAAGGCTCTTATCTAAGGCGGAAGGGGTTACTCACTATTGTACCAATCACTAAATGACGTTCGCAAAAAAGTCTATATCAGCGAACGATTACCTAATCAGTATAGCGATAACATATTTTATTTAATTAGAAATATGTGTTGTAATGATAATGTATATAACGTATTATCTAGGAGTATACAAACTTATCTTCACGTTCTTACCCCCACTGAAGACATGTAGTACACTTGTTACAGTTATTTGGTTAGTTACGTAAGTCATCTGTTTACGAATTATATAATGTTGGTAAAAATATTATGATTAGCGAGACTTCTAGTTGGAGGTCTGTAATGGCGCTTGGAAGTGAGGCTCTTGCCCTTGTGTTGGTGCAAGGAGGCACTAAGATAACTAACAAGGAAGCTGAGAGCAGACGTACTCTGCTTTAGGAGATCTTAGCAGAGCAGGAGTGGCTTGTGCAGCACATCGCAGGAACAGATTGCAGCGGTAAGAGTTGTCGTGGATGATTAGCTGGAGTGGGCATGTCATGGCCTCTTTTTGTTGACACAGATGCTGACGGGGCAGGAGGCATCGCTAAGAATCTTTGTCGCATACACTGATTGGCTAACTTTCTTTACGACACCGTATGCACTTTAGTACCGTGCGCAGCGTTGGTGCAGCATGTCCTGGTGGCAGTCATTATATATTAGGAAGGACAGCCTCTCGGTCGCGACCATCGTTCAGGATATGGTCCAAACTCCAAGGTATGCCAAGTATGCCAACTATTGGCATATAGTGTCATGTGTATGCCAATAGTGTCAATAGTACCAAGGGTCTGGCTTAGTTAAGTTTTAGTGGTTCATGCAATGAACTAGAGCGAGAGCTTGTGGGATGACATATCTTTTGACGAAGCGCAGATGTCTGCAAAGAGAGGGTGAAAAGGTCGTTTGAACTACAGACCATTAAACATTTTTAATTGGTATTTTTTGCCGACGCTACATCGGCAGGATGTTATTTCATTTCTCATTGAACTTTTAAAAATAAACTAAAACCATCTAGCGAATAATGAATGGCCGCTTCTGCCGTCTTCCACTTAACGTGTATGTGTTGTGAGCTGCATGCATGTGTTGTGAGCTGCATGCATGTGTTGCGAGCTGCATGCATGGGCTTGCATGTGTTCGTATGGTATCGAGTTTAACGACGACTGCCATTTCTTTTATTAATTGCGTTTGGCAGCTTATGAATCATTATTACATTAGAATCATTATTGTAACGTTGGCTTTATGTAGCCTTGTGATACGCCCAGACAGGATGGGATTAGACTTTTAAAAGGGCCAGTAATAAACTCGGACCTTGGACGTCCCAAGGATAGCGTCTTCTTAGGTCTTCTCTGAATCGACGGAGAGATGTCTTTTATCATATTACCAGAAAACTACGATAGCTTTAGTAGTAACTTTTTAATGTGTACCGACATACATTACATGTATTTGACATTCATTTTAACTTCATATTTCGTTCCCGAGTAAAGTGTAGTGACAGACAGGTGCAGACAGACAACAAAGTGATGCTATGAAGATTAAATTCTTACTATTGAAGTACGGAACCCTAAAACAATAGATATTTTCATAGCAAGCCAGCAATTTACAAACTAGATCAATTATTTAATAGGCGTCAGGGAAAATGGCGCGCTGTCAAATTTGATTTAACAATTAATTTTTTGCTTACGTCTCTTGCCTAACAAGAGTCGACGACCTGACAGCCGAGCCATCAATAATGTGTGCTTGTTTGTTATGTTAATACAATTATGCTTATTATGTTTATTGCTAGCCGAGCCCTGCGGTTTCACCCGCGTAGCTTTTTATAGTATAGCGGGGTAAACGAGCTGTTAGTATCATTTTCATGACTGTAGACTCCTATAGACATCCGCATGACTATATAGATCCGTTATCCTACTTCCTCCTCCCTCCTCCATGGGCCACCGGCTACTGAGACACAGTGCGAAATGCGACAACACAGCTGTCACTTTACGCCTGTATCGTGTAAGCGAGAGGTACTTCCAGGTGGCACTCACACATACCTCTTATAAAAGTAGCTAATAGGTTTCGAACATGCTTTACTTTTAGGTACGCTGTAGCTGCACAAATGTATGTTATTAGGTATATCTTCTGATTTTTTTAAATATAAAATCTCGTGTGACGGTCTTTGTGTTTGTACTCCACCGAAACAGTTCAATTTTTACAAAAATTCGGTAGGTTTTGTGTGCATTCGGCAGTAAGTATTACAACTTTTTATCCCGATATTTAGACGGTATTGAAACTTACTTCAGGTACTCTAATAATAACTTTAATGAAACATACTTCACCTAATAGAAGCTACTAATGTAAGATTGGATTTATTATATTCGCCTACAACGCTAGGTGATAAAGCATTTTACCTAACCATCCTTTACATGTTAATTATATTGTTCTATGAAGTTTCTCAAATTCTCGCCTATGACTTCGCATTTTTGTTATTTATTGAACTAAGTAACTGTGTGACTCAATGTGGTGACTTATCAGCTTCTCCAATGTCCAGTCATCGGTGATCATCACTGTCCATCATAAACTAGCTAAATCGCTATCACTCACGTCTATTTCTTTCTCTATCTGTCAATAGTCGAATACTTGTAATACTTGTTTGAGACTTTCGTTTTCATTACACATCCTACTAATATTATAAATGCGAAAGTTTGTATGTTTGTTTGTTTGTTACTCCTTCACGCAGAAACTGGTCAACTGATTTTCATGTTTGGCACACACATAGAGGGTAACTGGGATTAACACATAGGTTAGTTTTTATCTCAAAAAACGTTCTTATGGGATGATTTTCTATTTTCCACGGGATCGAAATTTACGCGAATCAAATCATCCGTGATCACGAGCCGACTGATCACGTGTTCACTTGGGCTCGTGACCACGGCTGGTGTAACCCAGTCGAAACGTCGAGCAAACGTGTATGTTTTGTCTAGTACCTTTAATAAGTGTCGTATCATGTTAAAACCCGTAAAGTTACTTAAGTAGTTAAGTAAACTTCGTTAGTAACCACAATATGTGTAACAAGCGCGAAAGTCTTACACAAATGTCGTCTTCACAGTTCGCAGTTAGGTGTATCCATTTGATTAGAAGCACTTATGTTAAGAGTTAATTATCGAATAGCTAATTGCCACTTAACAGTAACCTGCTCGTCCTCATTCATATTTATTTTCCAAGTTATTTAACTTGCTTATCAGTCTCACGGGTGGGCAGGCACACCCCACTCCCAACCATCCAAATAAGTGAGATAATAAGAGATGGTCGGGTGAACAAGCTGGGCCTCTCCCGGGCTCCTGGATAACGGAATACCTCAGATAGGGCTCCATTAACTTGGGTTTTAATAAAACGTCACTAATTAGAGTAACGGCCGCCTGTCAGCGGGCTGATAATGATGAAATGTGAGCGACTGGCTAATTGGTTAGAGGGCTTCCTTCAGTGATAGATAAGGAGGATCCTGTCGTTATGTTTCTTATAGTATACTTGCTGCGCCTCGTGTTTTCGCTCGCGTAAGATCAGATCTTACAGAATAAACGCAGAAACTTACATAAAATTAGTTTCGTGGAGGCGAAGAGAAGCGCAACACAGAATTATTGTATTGCTGTGATGATGCTCGGGAGTCTAGACGAGACGAGATGAGAGATAGGTGTGGGGTTGAAAGAGGGGCTGATCACATCCTCCGTAGTTGCGAGAGATGCATACCGATTTTATAATAACTAACTTCACTATTATTATCCAGGCTATAGACATCGCAGTCCCTTATTCCCCAATTCTGACGTAGGGGGCAACTCGCACACGCTAGTCTTAGAATACCTAACCGGCGCACTGTTGCGGTACTATTTGCTTCTATTTACTGTAATAGGCCTAGTATTAATAATCTAAATTATGGATCTTAGAATAAGAATATGTATAGAAGGATTTTTTTATTGAATCTAAGTGTGGTCCAATTATTGTACCACAAATAAAGCTTTTTATTTATTTCGTTCGTCTGCAACTTCGCAATGACACTTTTTACAAATGTTCAAAGATTGTAGTATAATTATTGCAATTATTTAAAACTTGGCGTTAAACGATTTTCAAATATTTCTGTCTTGTCGCGAAAGGAGCGTGACAAGATGAATGTACCTTCTGCAGCATCTGTGCTGCAGCAGCAAGACATCAAGACGTTAGTCTTCATACAAATTCTGAAAGCGATTTTTTATTCCTGAATGAAATCACTCAGTCATGAAAATTTCCGTTCTTTTTGTTCCGTATCAAAAAAAACAAGTCCTTACAGGATCACTTTGTTGTCGGTCTGTACATCTGTCCAAGAAAACCTAACGAGCACCTACCTAATACTATATTATGTAGCATAAAATTTGGCAAGAAGTGACATTATACATTACAGGTAAAGAAATAATACCGAAAATGAGTAATATATAGTTATACCACTCAAAACCCTTCTACATCGACGCTGGACATTGGCTTCGCCCGAGGAGCACCACGGGTCGCGATCACGAGTCACTGACACCCAGCGGCTCTCTGCGATCAAGTAGTCAGAACTATAGACCAATGGTGGTGAAAGCTGTTTATTGTCCATTGATCGAGGGTACAGTGGTGGATAGATAAAGCTGATGATGATGATGTTGTTGATAATAATTAACTTGCAAAACACAACGTCTATCGGTATTTGCCTGACTTGCTGGTGGATGTGGCGGGCGCAGCAGAAATACGCGCCGTGCCACATTACACTGAGGCTGCACTTTCAATAAACTACGTTATTATGAAATTTTAGTTTGTTACGAGTACATGAATAAAGTGCAACCTATAGCACAATACACAAGTTCTCAGATTTCACTTTAAAGTGGCTTTAAAGGCTTTTTTGTCAAATTTATTATTCTAAGATACGAATAAGGATCTAAGATAAGATTAAGGAATTATTTGAAGCTCGGGATTTGAGAAAAGTATAACGAGTTCAATGAAAGGGAGGGTAACGTAAAGCCAGCGAACCTTTATCGCTCTTTTGTCGATTGCACTTTTTAGTTCTGAATCATGATCATTTTATGGTGTAAACTCCAGTGGCGTGTCGTACCAGACACAACTTTCTTGTCCTATAATGTCCTATCTAACTAGACTAGTGTGAAAGTTGTGATGTAACTTGCATCATCAGCCACAAATAACCTAATGAAATTAGACACGATGTACATACATAGATAACTGTAGGAGGTGAACATCGCAACGTACGAGGAGCTAAACAGATTAGCAGAGGACAGAGCTAACTGGAAGAGAATCCGCCGACAAGATCTCTGCTCTTAAGTTAAGAGGTTAAAAAAAGCAGAAGTACATTGCTGAAGATCTAAAACAGTCACAAACTTTATCTTAAAAGCCCGTTGGAATTTGATACGACCCTAAAATATGACGTGGCCGGCAGCTACAAATTGGATCCTCTACATCTTAATTTCTTTTCCCAGCCTCATTAAAGAGATCTGCGTATAAGTGTGATGTATCGTATGTATATTAAGCTAAGAATCCACATTAGTCAAGGAACTCCCAAATCATAAGAAACGGGAGCAAAAAAAACAAAACATTTTTCTTTGAAGACACTTTCCCTCCGAAATTAGTCCCACTCATGGCACGGGACAAAAACTTGTCAAACACATTTAGACGTGCGGCTGCCGCCAAATGTATTTTTTTTAATTTCCATGTCGTTGAACCTAGTTAAAAATATTTGCCACGCCCACCCGCTTACGCAACTAGACTAGACCCTCGATCTAGGTGGAATTAAATATTAATTAAGTGATAATTTTATGACGGTGTATGAACATAATGTTCTGTTTAGTTGGATGTTCTTTTTTAATATTTCCTTCATTATAAATTTTAAATTGCCTCGTTTTTATTTGCTTAGGGGGAAAATAAGACAATATTGTCGGTCAAGTGATCAACCTACGACCATAAAATATATTAATTAGATGTGCTGTTCCTTCGTCCCATTCCGTCAATGTATAAACTATATCCGATATTTCACAAACAGATAACCAACCGTCATGATCTTTATTTAATTTTTTTTAATTAGGGGGCAAACGAGCAGTCGAAGCCATTTTGATGCTACCAACGCCCATAGACATCCTCATAGGGGTTATACAGTTGGATTGCCTTCCTTCCTCCTCCCTCCATGGCAACCGGCTACTTACACACCGCACGAAACGCGACAGCACAACTGTCGCTTTGACGATGATGATGGTGGTATTATATTTTGAGGTATAGTAGCCGACTTTTGCTGCATTGCAACCGATTCGGACCGCCACGTCTAATGTCTAAGAAAACCAATTTTACGAGGACACTTAGAAAGATGAAGATAGTATTAATTGGGGATGGATTCACAAGCGCCGTTGTCAAAGTCCCAAAACGAGGAAATACATTTTTGTTTACACTTTAGTCAAGTGAGGTGAATAAGTAAGACATCTTAATCTTGTGTGGTGTATGCTGACAGGTGTGCGGTTTTATTAAAATGTTGATTTGACCATTTTTACAATCTTTTACAGATTCACTGTTTCGAATGTGCTGCGTGTGAACCTTGGAAGGTAATTTGTCAGTTTCCAGGGTCCGATGCAGCTGCTAGCAGCAGCAGCAGTTATGATGATGTGGATAGAGTTGACCATGGTAACTTTAGATACTTCACCATTGTTTCGTGTTGGCTGTGTTTGGTTAGTTTGGTAGTTAGGTCTAATGATGGGTCTCAAAGGCGTGTGACCAAATCTCTGTCTGTGATAACATATAGCAAACTTATGTTTGTGTTTTGGAATCGCATTGACAAAGACTTCAAAGTTCGACCTATTCAAGTTTTTAGTAGAGAGAAAGAAGAAAAGAAAAAAAAAGAAGACAAAATTTATTATTTTTACTTTCATTAAGAGATTTATCATAATCAAATTTTAATAAAAATATTTTCATTAATTTTATCATGTTGCAACTTCAGCGTGCCAATTTTTTAACAAGTTTTGTACAAAATTGTTTAAAATACCTTAATCAAGTCTTTTAAATACCTCTCGTAAACTAAAAACTAAAATTCTTTCAAGTTAGTTAAGCGATGATAACAAAGTACCTACATTTTTTTTTTTTTATGGTATAGGAGGGCAAACGAGCAGTCGGAGCCATTATCATGACTACCGACGCCCACAAACATCCACATAGAGGCTATACGGATGCGCTGCCCTCCTTTCTCCTCCCACCTCCATGGGCCACAGGCTACTTACACACCGCACGAAACGCGACAGCACAGCTGTCACTTTACGCCGGTCTCGTGTAAGCGAGCGGTACCTCCCCGGTCGTGTCGGCCCAATTCGACTGCATGCAAGCATGCAGTGTGGCACTACCTCTTACTAAATGCTCTTATTAAAACATGCGAATAATCTAGCACAAGTCAAATCACTAAGCATATGCGTCAGCATGCGGCATGCGGCATGCGGCATGCGGCACCCTAAACTGATAGCTTTCATCTAACGAGCGCAGATCTGGAGCCGAGCGGACCGCAGGCGGACATTAACATAACAATATGTACCGACAGCGGCTGAGCGGCCAGTCACCAGCGCGGGCACCTAAAATGTTGCTCGTCCTAAGTGCAAGCAGAGGAGATGTAACGTTTCGCAATTAAACTATACTCAGTAATTAGTAAGATGTCGTTATATTTAGTAAGTGTCATAGTTGTTTTGCAGAGGAATCGGGTCGGAAAAACCTCTCGCCGACATAATACTGCCTGATAGCTATGCTATCACGTTCAGAGCTAGTTAAGTTAAACATAAGCTTAGAGTAGGAGTATGATGTAAAGAAGGGTGTTGGGTTTGTGACTATCGCCACTCTTTGCGCAGCCATTCAAAGGGAGCCGTGTTAATCAAAAAGCTGGTTGGTTGGTTACTACTGACCAAAAAGCTGCCTACGCATTTTGATCCTTTTGAAAAATGCTTTGAAAATATTTTGAACTATCAGGTTTCGTGAAGATATAGAAATTTATTTAAAAAAAAAAATATTCGCCTGTTCCCCCAACTTGGGACCCAGAGACCATCCATTGTGTTCCGCTTCGTTATTCATTATATGAGGCTTCACGGTGACGAAGTTAAAAAAATATACGTAATATGAATACATTCACGTAACTATGACTTTTGCACATTTGGGGTCTTATTAACGAGTTTGTGACATCAAGACGTTTAAATTTACTTTTGTGACCGCACCTTCTTGAAACTTACAGGATTGAGGCGTACAATAATTAAATATAAACCGATATATCATATATGCAAATACATACTTAAAGCAATTAAAGTAGTACAAAGGACGTAATAGCACACATTACGTGCCGCTTACACGATACCCGCGTAAAGTGACAGCTGTGCTGTCGCGTTTTCTGAGGTGTGTGAGTAAGCGGTGGCCCATGGAGGTGGAAGAAGGTAGGAGGGAAACGCTTCTGTATAATCTCTATGGGAACGTCTACGGACGTCGGTAATCATGAAAATGGCTCCAACTACACGTTTGTCCCCCACTAGGTTCTATAAAACCATATTACTATAAAATAAAAAAAAATAAAAAATTCTTTGAGGAATAAAAAAGTATTTTTTTATATAACAAGTAAAAGTTAGGTGTACAAAAAATGTTAATATCTGTAAGGGGTAACGTCACTGTTGTATTGCAAGGGAATATGATACAATCAGAACACGGCGACAGTTTGTGTAAACTGCGAGATCGCATTGCCAGGGGAGCGTTTACAGTATAATTAAATACTGTATATATTAAGAGAGACCTATAAGTTTAAGTGGAAGGAAAGCAACATTTTATGTGCCGCTTCTAGGCTGAGTTTTCCCCATGTCAGTGACACGGGCCGCCATACATTAATCACAGAACGCCGATGGATCTACAATTTGTATTGTCCAAACCTATATCATTTGTCAGAGTGTGCCTCCGTGCCCACATGCTCACTTCTGATCTCGAGATAATCTTGACAGCCTTATGTTAATTAAATCTAGTTCTTTTGTGCGAGAAAGCGTATGTGCACTGCTTCCGGGATATAATCCACGGTCTCTGGCATGAGAGTCTTGCTGCAGAAATATTCACAACCCAGCATCAAGTGGACCCAGATCAGAGTTGATACAGTAACGTGTTACAAAACTACATTCACGTTTAACTTGATTTTAATGGAATTCGCAGGGCTCTGTTTTGGGACCTCTGCTGTATATAACATATAACACAACACACAATTTGGATAAACATCTTTTCTCTGTAGTAAAAATACGCTTTAGAGGAGCATCGTTCTCAACTACAAACGTTAATGAGGTATACTTTATGACCATCATTAAATAAATTCTATAAATATAATGTAACATATGAAAATGTAACTAAAATAAAAGTTTTAAGTAGATCTATGAATATTGATCAATGTAATTTACTCGAAGCGTGTAAGGTGCATGACCCATATAGTTTAAACTTTAAATTGCCACTAATAATCTTGATAAGGCACCACTATCATATTATACAATAAAAAAACTAATGGTTTTAAAATAATCAGTTGCTAGGGGCCATTAATAAATTATAAGTTAAATCTCATTACAAGTAACACGACTGCCGGACTGCCGGGCTGCCTCCCTCGCGAATACCTATTACATGTGCTTAACGGGCCGTGACCGCACATAAAACAAAACCAACACGATTAGATGGTACCATTTGGGGATGGGCGAATTATCACTTACATCTGACCAGCCGGGCTCGACCCACCAGCGCTCAGTGCCCACATACACCACGCGGCTCTAGACAGATTTGGTACACGTTAATCTACAAAACTATCTTCAGCGTGTGACATTGGCAAAATAGATCGTAATTCTTTTGCAATAGAGGAGTTGATTGGTGCAAAAGCTTCGATCACGTGATAGTGAATCACGCTACGCCTCATACTCTCTCGGACAATCTGTCAACGTCATTATCTTGTAATGTGTGTAAAAAAAAAAGCGCGCGCAAAAAAGCGTATTTGCTTATTAAAGCCCGTCATAGCTCTGACAGGACAGCGCTGTCTCTCTCCCGGTTTTTTCTGGCAACACCTGCGAGTGTGGTCGGCATAAAAAAAGTATATGTTAATTTGGCTCGTATTTACAGTAATAAAGATGGAAACATTTGAAGCTTGTTATAAATTGATGGTTGGATTACAACGTTGAAATGTTTATAAGAAGCAAAGGGACCGGAACCGCGTCTGGGGGCCGAGTTATCTGGTTATTTAATACAGCCACAGTTAATTGTACAATATAATACAATATTTGTGTTATTACAGCAATTACCCAATTCTGGGAGCTTCGCTATCAGCACAAGTGTATTGTACTCTTGCTTCAACTAACGTCATGCTTCTATTTATAAATGCGCGAGCTTACTGAATCTGTACTTTTTAGATTTGGACAAATAATTCTAAGTCTTTGCTTGCTTTGTTTTATATACTTATGTTCAGTTGCGGATTGTCAGGTCTCGGATTCGAATCCCGACTGCGCAAAAATTTGAGGTAAAGACCATTTTTGGCGTACTGAGGAATCCTTACAATATTTCTTTTTTTCTCGGGAACACTTGGATTAGACGATTAGACGATGAAGAAGTAGCATCCACGTACTCTGACGCTATGACGGCGAGAGGTAGTGCCATGCTGCATTTTATTTCACACGTAACGAATAGCGATTGTAATGAATACTGAGGACTGTGAAGGTCTGTTGAAGTAAATATATAATATGCATTTTTTAAAATTTAGTTAGGTTACTCTTTAACACGATTTTGAATTAGCCGAATTGGGGCTATTCGAAACGGAAGGTTTTTTCTGTATACTAAAAGCAACACACGGTCCAGTCATGGTGGGCTTAATAGCCCAAGATAAACTCGGTCATCTTGAGCGAAATCAAGCCGAGGACAAAATGGTTATTTGGCACTATCGTGTGCCGCGGGGCCAAAAAAAAAGCCACCCCACTGCTCTTAATCACCGTTACTCAACTCCTGAACTGGTCCACTTGCATCCTAAGCGCATTGCACAAGGAAAAAAATGTCAATAATATTTCCTAATCCCAGGCGAGGCATTAGCTGACTAACGCACCGAGTGACCTTTACGTCTAGATTAGTGTGAGCTGTTGTAAAAAGTAGTCCCTAGTCTGTAGATAACGAAACAGCCAAGTGCGAGTCGGACTCGCATCAGGGTTCCAATTTTCGTTTTATTTATTTGTACTGCAAGTTTAATACTTCTTTCCAAATTTCATAAAACGGTATTTTAGATAGAGAAGAGGTAGTTCCATGCCGCTTTGCAGCAGGTCATCGCATCGAGTGAGCACGATCAGGGAGTTAAAGGTTTCGTGCAGTTTGTGAGTGGCCCATTGGGGGGGAGCAGAAGTAGGGGCAACGTGATGATCACGCTCACGTCGTGTAGTCGGTACCAGTCTAAATGCTGCAACTGTTGGTTTTTTTGGTCATATACTATAAAAAATCTTTTGATCGCAATTAACCGAAGTATGATTCTGCCCTTCAAATGTTTATATTTCAGTATCTGACATGAATTTCAATTAGAATCATTTCTAAGGAATAACGTTTTGATAGACAGACAGAGACAGAAGACCGCAAAGTGATCCTATAAGGTTTCCGTTTTACCTCTAGAGACACGGAACTCTAAAAAGATATCGGTAATTATTTGTGATAAGTCTATATGTCATTTAGTACATATACTAAGCCTGGCCGTGTTTAATAACGTGTTATTCTTATCACTGCGTTGGCTTCACCTTTTGTTGAAGAAGACCTTTTGTTGCTTTTCGATCCTGTCTCTTGTGGTTTGTGAGCAGCCCAATGGAGAGAAAGATGGGCGCCGGTATTCACTACAAGGCTCCGACTGCTCACCATCATCATCATTTTCAGCTGGAAGTCGTCCACTGCTGGACCCAGACCTCCCAAAACGAGTGCCAAAGGTCCCGGTCACGAGCCAGTTGCATCCAGCGGCTCCCCGCCAACTTCACCAAGTCGTCGCTCCACCGGGTCGGAGGCCGCCCGACACTCCGCCTTCTGGCGCAAGTTCCGACTGCTCGTTTCCCCCTTATAGGATACTATAGAATATGTCAAGCAGTGTTATGTTTTGCTCAGACCTCAGAACCTCTGACCTGGCCTGATCGGCGGAACAGACTCGGCGTGTCTTCTTTCGTGTGTTTCCTTCAGTTAATCTAATTCCAAGTTCCCTACTGTTAAGGTTATTATATGGTAAGTGTAGGTATGTCTGTTTGTCAGTTTAATTCGACTTGTAATTTACGTATCCGCCCAGCCCAGGGGTAGGCGTTCAACATAATGTTCGAACCTAAGTGCCATCTGATTTTGTTTAGCATCAGGGGTCCGTAGTGGAGTGGAACAATAGCGAATACTAATCGGACCCTACGGGAGGTCTCAAAGGTAAAAAAAGTTTATTATGTTACAATAATCTCGTAAAGTGGATTATAAATGATCATGGCCATTTGCAGAAAAATCGTGAAATACCGTTACGAAAAAAGTTTTGTTAGAAGGTCGTCCTTACAGACGAGTTGGGATGGTACAGACGAAGAGGATGCCTTACACTCACCCGATACTCTGCCAGTGTTGTTAGTGAGGGGAGGGAGGAGGGAAGGTGGTAGCACATTTTTATTGTTGTTTCAAATCAAACTATTCATAATATATAAAGATACTGCATATTTGAACCCCTTATTTGATAAAAGAGAAATAAATAAGTCGGTTTTCTTGATTAATTATTGAGATTTATTTCACATTCATTCCCAAGCATCAAAATTATACTACCACGGAACCAGCTGCCCTGGATGGAGTCACCGTTAGCCCTTTGATTTCGGGCATTCACAAGATTGTGCCGATCACGCAGCCTCCGTGATTGACGCGGGGTTGCCCGTCCAACTGTCGAGTCGCCGGCACTTACTGTGTCAGGTGAGTTTTGAAAGTGTAAAAATTAAACAAATTGCTTAATCGATACGCGAATGAAATTGAGAGAGACACGGACGTCTGCGCGGGCGCATACGTAACGAATGGTGATTTATAATTCACAATGGTTCGAATAAAATATGGACTGAGTACTGTGTAGGCTTGTTGAAGTAAAAACATGAATTTTTTTTTGTAGTATAGAGAGCAAACGAGCAGTCAGAGCCAATATCATGACTATGGACGCCCATAGACATCCTCATATCCGAAGATGGGTGGCACTCCCTCCTCCTCCCCTTTCTATGGGCCATGTGGGGGGAGGAGATAGGATGTTTGTATGTAAATAATTTTGAAATCTTCATAGATTTAGTAACGATCTACGGATGTGTGGAAAATGTGTGTGAGGTAAAACTAGCGTTACGCTTTACCTTGCTTACGTCGCTAAGACTGGCGCTCTTACTCCCTACGTCAGTATCAGATGTGTTCTTAATGAACAAACTGCTGTAGCATATCAAAGTCGACACTCGTCTTTAATTAAATTTGTGAAAAAATCTCAATAACAAAATTAAACCTCAAAAAATATTGACATAACTTGTTGCACATAAATTATAACAGCATCACCGTTGACAGACACAGTATCAAGATGGCGGCCAATATGTGGGATATTAAATATGGACGCCGAGTGATACGATCTGAAGTGACCGCTCATTAATATAAATCATCTACTTATACAAAAATTTGCGACCAAAACTCAACGTAATTAACGAACGTGAGCCACGGACTACAGCTACTGGAAGTGAACATTTTGTTACAGTTAGCGTCAATAATAACAAAAATAAAGGACCGAGCAAAATGTATACAGTGACGTATACATTTGTCAACCATAATATTCAATTAGTCAACCTGTGCAGGATATATTATTATAGTGCACGCGCAAGCGCAGACACAAGTGCATACTTTATTCCTTATTCTATTCCAATGGGACAACCGGACCGTCCTATACGAATGCAGAGAAATAAGACACAGAAGAGAAATAAGACAAGTAGACGGCACGAGGCTATACAACCGCCAACTTTCCAAACTTTGGACGGCTATGAGAAATTGAAAAATATGAATATGATATCTGAGCTAAAAAATTGCTAATCCATGAAATTTCCCTCAATTCTTCATAGGACTTCCATCGAGGCGACCATCTAAGTACCTTGCTGATTATTGTTCAAGTAGCCATGTGTACCAACACCTCTAATAATATTAAATTACAAAAAGGGTCGAAGGTGCATTTAAAATTCCTGAGATATTCAAGAACGCATTACATTATGCATTTTAATATATATTCGAATCTAAATTCTGTTGAAATCATTTTTGTATGCAATTATTATAATTATAACATTTCAAATATTTAATAACACGTAAACTTCAAATACACCGAGGAACAAAGAAACACATTTTTTGTGTTCATTTAATAACCATAACTTATGTTATTAAATAAAATCCAAAACATAATAAAACTGTTTAATAATATTACTAAAAGCCATTTGTTTTCGCTGCAGTCTTGTTTTTAAAATTTATTTCAATAGTTTCTTGGAAACGTAATAAAATGTTTATGCGTTCTTTTTTTAGGAAGTAGAAAACTTATTTTTAATTGAAATGTGGTAAAAGTTATTGACAAATTCCAATAATACCGATGAGATCGCTAATAAAGTTTGAAATATTTCATTGCTACAACAGGTAAGTTTTTTGTGTCGCTACATATAAGTCGGACATTAAAAACAGCAAAAACTTTATTAGAGAATGACTTTATTGAAGATGGTGAAATATGTATTTTTTTACATTTATTATCATTAGTTATTTTACGTTTTTAAATGATTTTATTATACCTGTCAATATGTCGCTTAAGTCTCTCTAGCTTTTCGCGCCGTCATCGACAGTGTGGCGTATTTAGAAAAGTTTTGTAAGAGGAAGTTTTGTGCAGGATGCTGTTTTTCAGCCCAACTGGGCACGAGCGAAGAGGTACCTCTTGATCATGATATCTGCATAACGAGTACGCCTGATTCGTGTAACTGCTGCTTGAAGTCTGCACCATCGCATGGATCTTCCTAATACTGCTAAGTTTTCGTTGCTACTTCGTCCGCGTGAAAACACAAAAATCTATCATATGGGAACTAATATTTCGGGATAAAAGTTAGTCTATGCGCTGCCCTGGAATCTAGAGATATATACGATCTAGAGTCTAGATCGTTGTCTATACCTGTGGTAAATTTTAATCCGGTTGTACACGTTGGTAGTATGACAAAAGTCCATCTAAATCTTCGCGCTTTTAGATAAAATCCAGATCCTCTTCGTTGTCAGTATATCTGCGGTGGCCCACCGGGAAGGCGTGCGATCGCAATGCGGTGTGACCGCTCCAGAAACGAACAGCCAGGTAACAGGTACTCAGGTAAAAACCGAGTCGCGCTCGTTACCTGTACACGAGCTGCACTAATTATGTCATAAATTATACCTTTTTATTTGCGATGTTTGTTTTGTTTTTTATTGCGAATTAGGGAACGTATCAAATGGAAGCCCATCGACGTATATTACCAGATGTACCAGGAAGCAAAGGAGTATTATTCACGCCCACAAACATCCAAGTTGGCTTTCGAATTTACAAACCGCAAGAAAAGCAATGGAGTAGCCATCTCTTCACCGCTCCGCTGTAATGAAAGGCTAGCTGACTAGTTTGATCTGGCTGAGACTTTATTCCTTCGGTTTTTTGCAGATTTTATAGAATCTAGTAATACCTATCTTTAACTAACTAAAAGCGAGTACTTTGGCTGAAATGATGAGTCGACATTGTTGGGCTTTAGAGATTTATTTTAAGGGTAGTAATTAAACGAGTGACTGTAAATTAAAATTTAAGGTATCAAAAATAATGAATTTAGCGTACAGAATTACTAAGTGAGCGACTGACTGCGAGCGACTAGAAATCAATAAAACAGCGACTTACAAACATCAATTTGAGCTGCTTAAAATACAAAATGAGAAACTTCATAATATTTGAGCGACCTAATAATTGTTTGAGTGACAACATTACGTCCTGCATTTTTTTCAAAATTGGTAAACTATATAAATATATTGAGCTGCATTTTATCTTAAATGAAGTGTTTTGAATATTAAAACGTATTTGAAAAATGCTTTATTGAGCTGTGTACTGTGAGCACACATTTTTTT
>LUGF01042763.1:0-12309 GCA_001625245.1 Calycopis cecrops
TCGACCCAGTGGTGCGCGAGCGTGGTGGGCGCGCGGCGCGACTTGCAGTACGTCGCGATACACGACGCCGGCGCGCGCTGCACGCAGCGCTCGTGCACTGTGAACTTGCAGACTGAAATAAAGAAATACTGTTGTAGCCTGCTCATCATTGCAAAACTATCGGCGCCGACTCTGCGCTGATTTTGTCGGCGCCGGTAACCTGCTTCTCTATGTAAGCACCCTTAGTATGTTATGACGGGATGACATCTAAAGAACTGAATAGCCTAGGTCATAAAATGTAGGTAAATAATAGCTGTTATTTGAAATACGACCATAGTATTTCATATCGAGCCTTAACTGACGCTATGTGGGCGAAAAACGCCTTTTCTTACGTGGCACCTTCTTGTGGGATAAAAATCAAACAAGCAGGCTCCTCGCTCTTTGATGACTATCAACGCAAATGTACTCCCGCATATGTTTTGTCCTTCCGTCCTCCCCTCCATTGAGCTTACTGGAAGCTCACGCACGCACGTAACGCGACAGCTGTCACTTTGCCAAGTGATGTGAGCGAAAGGTTCCCCATTCAGCCTAATTCAGCAGGCATTTTCTGGTGTGAGTGTCAATATGAACACATTTTAAGGAAAAGGAAAAGTCATGATGTAGGTGTGCATACGTACAGATACAGCAGAGCCCCTTCTTCCCGAGCCCCACCAGCATGTTGAGGCAGAGGTTGCAGTAGGCGGGCCGGTTGAAGTGCTTCAGTCTCCACGCGTGCTCTCCATCCTCTTTCACGTTAGTGTCCAACCCTAACAGCACCAGCAGCGGTATGGTGGTCATGCTGAAACGACCAGAATTATTGAAAACTTCTTAAGGACGTTAGGAAGGGAAAAAATTAAATAATGACAATTATAAACTTTTACTAATTTAGGTACTAATAATAATATATTATACGAAAACTCCAATGCAGCCACTACCTGGTGTAACAATCTAGATTCATGATCCTTAGTAAGAGGTAGTGCCACACTGCATGCTTGCATGCAGCCGAATTGGGCCGGCACGATCGGGGAGGTACCTCTCGCTTACACAAGACCGGTGTAAAGTGACGCTGTGCTGTCGCGTTTCGTGTGGTGTGTAAGTAGCCGGTGGCCCATGGAGGTGGGAGGAGAAAGGAGGGCAGCGCATTTGTATAGTCTCTATGCAGTTGTCTGTGGGTGTCGGTAGTCATGAAAATGTCTCCGACTGCTCGTTTGCCCACCTTTAGCATAAAAAAAAATCCCTATGTGAGCTAAGTCCTTGTAAAAACAAACATTCCTGTTTTCCAAATTTAAAAATAGCCGTTGACGTTGACAGCTGTCATTTTTTTATTTTTTTCTATTTATTATAAGAACATAAGTCTCACCCTCCTCTCTTCCATTCGTCCAATGATACGGTGCCGTCCGCATCGTAGTCTATCTCCACCATCATGTCTTGGAGGATCTGGAATATTTTATTACTGCGTTATTGGCAGTTAACAGACTACTATACGAGTAACCATGGAGTGTTTTCTGAAGCGGTACATTCCAGTCAATTTGGAAGAGAATTTCAGATCGCAACTCACGTGTCGGAGGTACTTTTTTCTGCCTTTTTGTAAAATGGTATCTTTGTTATAGATTAAGGGTATACGTTACCGGGCGCAGCTCGGAGGTCTCCCAGCCCAGGTACTCCGCGACGGCCATCATCTGGTTGACGATGCAGTCCATCTCGTTGGTGTCCAGCACCCCGTTACCATCCGTGTCGTATAGCCGGAACATAACTGCAATATATATTTTTTTTAAATACATTATAGGAGGAAAACGAGTGACTACCGCCGCCCATAGACATCCGCAAAAATAGGTGTCTTGCAGACGCGTTGCCGGCCTCATCATGCAATAGCTATCAATTTGCAATTATTAATCAAGCATTAAATTTAAAATTAAGAATCCCGACAGTTTTACAGACATTTTAATGTTAATGACACTCGCGTCGTGAAGACGAACGTAACGACACCTTCACGAGTATGTTAAGATTCTTCTAACCGTTGAGGCTTTAGCAGGGTCATAAATAAATAAATAAGTATCGTGGACTTTACATACCACGTTAGCCTAGCCCCGTGCTAAGTACCGTAAGGACTTGTGTTACTGGTACTAGACAACGGAATATATTTAATATGTATTAGAAATTTAAGAAATGTTATATATTTAAGATTTTTATTACAAAAACACATAATATAATACATAGATAAACATCCATGACCTAGGCGGGATATGAACCGACGACCCCTTGCGCAACATGCTCTGCTTATCCGAGCCCTGCACCACTGCGCCAGCCTGGTCGTCTACATACATTACATACACACTCTTGAAAAATAGCCTACTTTTAAGAATTTCGGGTAAAAAAACTCTCTGTAAAAAAGCACCAAGTGTTAAGCATAAAGTATCTTATGAAATCCCGTTACGATAAGGAAGGTTTTGTACTTCAACTTACATTCCAATTTGTCCTCCGGCCTTCCAGCTTCCAGCAGCGACAGGTAGCACACAATATCCTTAAGCGATACCCGGGCAGTGTGGACTTCTAGCGTGGACGACCGGCGCATTAGATGCTTGAAATCTGGCAGAAAAATAGCAAACGTTTTAAGAATGGTTGATGTCTTCGGTGCCATAAGCTTTTTCAGTGGCATCATCATCGCAATTAAGAAAAAGAAAGTACCTTTGTCTTTAAGAAGTTTCTTACAGAACGACCGAAATATAATTTTTCTATTATACTATAATCTGTGTAATCTGTACTGAACTCTTTATCAATTAATGGCGAGAGAATCTCAATTAAGCCTACAGTTTCCCGCAGTGTAATTAATATCTACTGTTTCGTTGTCTAGTGATAAGCGTGTTCCACAGATCATGAGGTGATGATGATTCCTGTTTTCGAGCCCCGGGTCGGACCAAAAATATTATTGTCATTTTTAAATTATTTAACAAGTCCTGAGCTTCCTAAACAGTGCAGTCAGGAAGCTGACGGTTTACACTCCATGCCTCGGAGAGTACGGTTCTATATTAGGTAATTATAACGACATTCCAATATACCTACAGCTAAACCATCACACCACCACCACACAAAAACATCATGGCGGCGGTTTCTCCTTGTCTCAATCTCCTATGGTCAAAACATACATTTCAAATAACAAAAATTTGCAAAGAGCTGAGAATGCGTGGAAGTTTTCAATACACCAGCATTAACGAAACACCAAAATCGATCTAAACATTTAATAGCAGGTCTACTTTCCCTCGTTTTGCATGCTTACCTTCGATTTTGTTCAGCTGGTTGACTCGCAAGGAGTTGCTGCTCTTCCTACTGGAGTTTCTAGACATCTGGCTGTGGCTAGGGCTGGTCTCGTTGCGGCCGATGCACAGCTCGTGCGAGGAGTACGAGGGATGGGTGGTCACTGCGAACATTGGATGAACACTTCCTAAAGGAGTGGAGAATTAGAAAAGCTTTAGCCAAGCACACTGAAAACACATATATATGCAGGTTATTTTTTTGTATTTTATTTACTTATTTTTGTTTTATTTATGCATATTAATTTATTTATGATAAATAAATAAAATATTATTATATTAAATAAATAAATATTATTGTATTTATAGATTAGTTAAGCGTTAGTTAAGCACGCTTCATCAAGCAACAACATCATTGTAACATAAGTTAGTTTAGTCGAATTGTTAGGAGTATAAAAATGATGAAGAAGTTCATATTTCAAAAACGGTTAAACAAATTTTTTATCATACTAAATGTTTGCCCATTTAGCTATGGATTTGTCTGCCCTGGAATACACTGAGACAAATAGACAAACAACACGAAAAGCAGTTAATAAATAGTTAGAGTCAGGCGATGGTTATGATTAGATTTGTAACATTCCCTATCGTAATTATTTGTTGCGTGGTCTGAAAGTTTAATAATATTTATGTTTCAATTTTATAGTAATATAGACAGATATAAATGGTCTGTCATCATCCTAAGTCTTTCTGTATGTAAAATAGTATATACAAGTTGAGTTGTTTACTTCAAGGATGTCACTATATCATCTTATTGAAATCCTACTAAAATTCATGTCTTCCAGTCCATATCGTTGTCTCCAAGATGCCTCACTCTGCGGCGTCAAGCATTAAACTCACCAGTCCTACTGCTGGGTCCCTATCCAATATGCCTCACTCTTCGGCGTCAACCATTAGGTCACTTACCAGTCCTACTCCTGGAGCCTTGTCGCTTCACTCTGAGGCATCAAGCTTTCTGTCACTCACCAGTTCTACTCCGGGAGCCCTTGTCGCTGCCGTCCACGGAGTCGCTGGAGCTCTTCCCCAGCTGCTGCAGTCTCTCCGCCAAGCCATGGATCTTGGAGGCGAGGCTTAACTTCCCCTGCAAAGCGTTAGATACGTTACATCGGATTTGGCTGGCGCCTGGCAAGCCGGTTGTGAAAAGCGGCTGGGCTGGTTACCTGGTGGTCTCCGTGCGCGGTGACGGGCGCGCAGGCTGCGGTGGAGGAGGCTGCGGCCATCTCCCGGAGCGCCTGTCTCTTGTCCCGGCGGACGAACGACAGGAACAAGTGTCTGGAAAACATCCAAATCTGTAAAGTTGGGGTCTACAGTTCAAAATATCTCCTGGTGTATCTAAAGCGAGACATCCACAACACAGGTAATCTTATAGGTACCTAAAGTCCTCGCGATTATTATTTAATGCTGTTTCTTTAGGGAATAAAATTTATTTACTAAGCTTCGTCCTAATGGAAAGAATGTGTTTGCTAAAAACGACAGTCTTAAGCAACAAGAAAAGTACTGAGAATAGGCACAAGTGATTAGGTACATATTAGACTCAACTTAAAACCTAACTGATCGTGGTTATTCTTGAAGCAAAACTTCTATACCTACGCGTGCCTGACATGGGGAATAAGCTGGCGAGAGTGTTACAAAAATCACACATCGGGCGAGTAGTCGAGAGTCGGTATTCATGATCATGGCTCCGACTGCTCGTTTGCCCCCCCCCCCCATACCATTAAAAAATATTTGAAGGTAAAGCGTTCAAATATTTTTTTTTACTAAACTTTATTGAAAAGTTTTGTCTAGCAGTGGACCGATAGGCGTTGATGATGATGTCAAAACTTTATAAGGTTTCCGCTGCAATGCAGCCTTTGCTGCTAATGGACTGACTCGTTCTGGGAAGTAGCCCACTCCATGCGGTATGTGAGTCTCTTGCAGGATCGTCGACATATACACCAGGCTCATTCAATTCCAGACTTGAGGTTCAGCCGTAGCCCTGGGGGAAGCCCCTCCCTGCTACCCCTTATCAACACCCTCAGGCTCATCAGGTCGCACATGGGGGTAGTTAGGAAACCCATACGTACCTGGAGAGCTCGTCGGGCGTGGAGACCTCGAGGAATGTGTCCAGGAACCAGCGGAACCCTTCATAGTCGATGTCCTGGAAAGATAAGAAGCGTTTAAGAGTAAACTTAAGTACTTAAACTTAAGAAATCAGTATTGGTTACAGTGACCAGTGATCAGGGTTTCTTGTCGGTTCTGTACCTAATACTTAGTAGGTGTAATTAGCTACTTTTAGATACTAAAAATGAATTGGGTAACGTATTACATGGTGTATTTTTGAAATGAATGATTAAAATTTAGCGCACGCGGTTTCACCCGCGTAAATTTCGATCGCCCCCAATTAGTTTTTTGTAAATATATTCAACTAGCTGCGCCCCGCGGTTGCATTCGCGAAAATTTCGATACTGTATAAAATAGAAAAACATCCCATGACATCCCAAAGGAACATTTTTTAGGGATAAAAACTGTGTTAGTTCAATCCAATCCAAAATCCAAGTTACCCTCTATGTGTGTGCCAAATTTCCTGACAATCGGTTCAGCAGTTTTTGCGTGAAGGAGTAACAAACAAATACAAACAAACAAACAGACAAACTTTCGCATTTATAATATTATTAACTAATTATTATTAATTAATTAATAAGATATCAGGTCATACTATCGTATTACCTTATTCATAATTTATTCATTTTAAAACCCGTAAAGAATCTGCAAAGTCTAAATCGCCAATCCGCAAAGTCTACTGCACTTATTATCAACAGCTCTGGATCAAGGGTTTGGTGACATCTGGCCCTAAGCTTATTTTAATAAAATGTCAAATTTTGTAAATGAAATCTTCAAGTTTCCCGACAGCCATTAAGACGAGTTGATCCGAGTTGAATAAGTTAAATTCGAGTCTTTACGTATCTCGACATTGAGACCGGAGATAAGTTAATTACAGCGAGTCTCGACTCTTGTGATCTCTTGCTTTACCTTGTAGCGAGTGGGCCGTGATATGACATTTAATTTGTTCGTAATGTTTGTATTCTACCTACTGGCAGAGTCCCGCGGTTTTAGCCGTGTCACCCGGTCTCCTTTTATATTTGAAGTTGCGTGATAATTGGCGTGGCATTTATATTAATACTTTAAGAGGGAAAACGAGCTGTCGTAGCCATTTCTATGACTATCGACGCCCACAGACATCCGCGCAGTGTATATACAGATGCATGGCTCAGTGCTCTTCCAACACATTGTCCAATTTGGCTACATGCATGCGTGCAGCGTGATACCTCATATTAACATTTTCATGTAGTGTGACACTTCTCAATAATTCAGTTTAGGGGAACTATTAATAATATCCTCTTTCTGTATTTTGCACTCTTTCCGAGTAACAGTTTGTTAATAAGAAGCATTTTATTTGTTTCTTTTTTTATGGTTTACTTACTCACCGCACGAAACTTTACACTAACACTTATGTAACTTCAGTCAACTAAAGGCACAAAACAAAAGCTACTACAGTTGTAGCTTGTGTTATTTTGGTGTATAAACTACAACATGGCATGTTTCATCAGAGTTTGTGCGGTAGTTATGGTTTAGTAACAATATCCATATATACCTCCTCCCAAACATATCTATCTCTCTCTCCTGTATCTCTTCCTCTCTCTCTCTTCTTCAACCTGTAACCACCCACTGCTGACATATCCATCACCATCCATCACGTGTGTGATCCATCTAAATAATAATAATAATATCTGTGGAATTATCATACTACCTTAGTCTAGCACCATGGTAAGTACCGTAAGGACTTGTGTTACGGGTATTGGACAACGGAAATATATTTAATATATTTTATAAATTTAAGAAATTCAATATATTTAAGATTGTTATTAGAGAAATACATATAATACATAGAAACATCCATGACCAAGGCGGGATTCGAAGCCGCGCCGAAGACATGCTCCGATTATACGAGCGCCAGCCGGTTGTTGTTGTCACTTGTCATCACTCATCATTGTTAAATGAATAAAGTTGGATAAGTCTTAGTTTAGTTATAGATTATGCCTGTGGTATATTGAGCCTTTGGTACACTGTACACAGTCTACGGATGAAAATAATAAAATAATGTTGTTCATAACAATTTATTTTAAAGCGCCTATAAATTACTTTATAGCATAACAATTTCTCTTTGATTCGCTATTTCTATTAAGTAGGCGTTTAAATATTTATAACATGGCGACATTTTTTACTTATCTATTCAGACAGCACAGTTCCTTCTGTGTTTCATGAGTTCCTTAAACTGCGGTTAGAGGTAGTGTCATGTCGCATTGCATTTCATGGGAGCCAGAGAAATAACGGACGACACTGGACGGCACGGTATCGATAATGTAAGAAAGTCAAAAAGTCGGAGAACAAAAATGATTATGTCACGAACTTGGAATATTAAACTAACATGTCTTCTATATTAGATATATTATATTCACAAGAGATTAACAGTGTTCTAAAAATAATCATATTGAAGAATCTTTTCTTCGTCTCCCAAAAAGAATTGAGTGTTGGGCATTAGTTACAAAAATAAGGTAAATATGTACCACTCGAAGAAAGTATTAGTCTAAGGTCGTACATATGAGCGTCTGTTTACAAATGGTTTTTGATTTTAGGGTCCCGTAAGTTAATAAAAAATATATAGTCAGACACATTGGCATACGCAGGTTCTCCTTCTGGCTCGGGAGGATCAAATCTCGTACCCTGGTTCTGAGCCAGCGGAGGGGGCGGGGGCAAATCAGATATTAAATTGTATCAGCAGTAGGAGTTAATAGGAGGTTTATAGAATCCAGGGAAGAAGGCAGCTACCCCGACCTGTCCACTCCCTTCGGTACGCCCATGGTCAGCATTGTATGATATAAATTGGTCCTACTCAAATGGCCGGAGAATGTACCTCTCTCTTACATGATGGCACCGCAAATTGACAGCTATCATGTCGCGCTTCGTATGGTGGTGCTTAAGTTGGCCTATCGGAGTAAGCAGGAAGGCCAACGCCTCTGAATTATAATTATGTCATCGACAATAAACGTCGCCAAGCTAGTACAATAATAATTGTGTAAGAGGTAGTGCCACACTGCATGCTTGCATGCAGAAGAATTGGGCCGGCACGACCGGGGAGGTACCTCTCGCTACACGAGACCGGCGTAAAGTGACAGCTGTGCCGTCGCGTTTCGTGCGGTGTGTAAGTAGCCGGTGGCCCATAGAAATGGGAGGAGAAAGGAGGGCAGCGCATCTGTATAGCCTCTATGCGGATGTTTATGGGCGTCGGTAGTCATGAAAATGGCTCCGACTTGTCGTTTGCCCCTCTATAACATAAAAAAATAAGTATTCCCTCTTGGTTGGTGTATCCTTATGGTCACTCGGAAAGGGATCGGCACCGTATCGGCTTCGCTTTTCAAAGCGAGGCGATTACGTTACGGTTCCCATTAGTGTGCGTTGCAGTATGGAGTTTGATACAAAAAATACTGACGGGCTCGAGATGATACGGTTACGATCCGTTTTCGAGTTAATAATTGTGCAGTGACCATTAAATAGAATGAATTGTTGTAAACACATTCGGTTTAGGCGATGTTTGCGTTTCTTACCGTGTCTAAGTATCCTCTGGCCCATGGAGACGGCACGGGGAAAGAGGAGAAACAAAGCTGTAAAATCTTTTATGCTGATGTCTTTGGGCGTCGGCAATCTTGATGGAATGGCTTTGCCATAGGTACCATAAAAATATGTTCACAGCGGAACCTCACGACATGTCCGACTCGCTCCTGGCCGCTTCTCCTCAGCCGGCGTGACGTCTGAGACGTCCCCGTTTATCATAACAAATATATCAAGATGGCGTCGTTGTCATGGCGCGTCGCTAGGCGACCGAGGAGCTTCAGCCGCTGATCGATACGTCAACAGGAATCTTTATTTGCGCCTCGAATTCGGAGATCACCGATTGCTGGCTTCTGCGATCGACGAATTCCGAAAATACCTCGGGTTTTAGGCTTCGGCGCGAAATTATTATTTATTGCCTGGCTTTTGTTCGTGCGAGGAAGATATTCGCGGCTGAGAAGATATTCGCATCAGCAGCGAATATCTTCTCAGCCGCGTTGCAGGATGAGCAAGAATTGAACCTGAATCTTCAGCATGATGACCATAGTTTCTTTTTTTATTAGTATAGGAGTACAAACTAAAAGAATGAGAAGAAAGACGTCCACAGACATCCCCACATAGCTTTCGTACATGTGTTGCCTTTCCTTGTTTCTTCCCCTAACATGGGCCACTGGAAACGGGCACGTGATGATGAAGGCTGTCACTTTACAGCATCACACTATCTTGAGTTCAAGGTGCTTCTCTCAGTATATATTTTGCCTATAATCAATCTAATGAGTTAATAAATTATATATATAATTTTTTTAACATCAATTTTATTCAACTACGATGTTCTTCTATTCTGTCTTCTTATATTGGGTTTTAATAGTTTAGTTTTGTAGCGGCGTGTGTTTAACTACATATATTATTAAATTTTATGTAAATCAAACAGCGTATTATAACTTTTTGAAGTAGGATAAATCAAAACTACGTGTCGGTTCTTGGCGTATATTTTATTGAATAAGAATACACGAGTCATGGATGGAGAGGTAGGAACATTTGTTGTCCAATAGATGGGCAGTACGTAACGTATACGTGTATCAACGTCATATTTGGCTCATCGTATTGGACAGGCGTGATGCTACGACAAAATGACTTAAGTCATGTACCAAACAACAACAAAACAGTTTCTATATTTTTGGTTCTTGTGAATTTTTCTTACTAGGTGACGCCATGAGACCGAGGCTCTGGTGGACCACCAGCTGCCGGTACGACTGCGGACTCGGAATCGCGCGGGCCTGCAGCCAGGCGTACGTCACTCGCTCGAGGTCACGCGTTTTATACCTACGGCTCGGACTATCTTCGAAGATATCGGCGACACAGGGCCGTCGCACGCTCGCGCGTTCACATAATATTGTGCACTGGGCGATTTTCGCGTTTAGTAAAAAATGCCGAAACCAAGTAACAATTGTGAAGTGCATGGGTATAAAAGAAAAAAAAACATTGAAAAATCGTACCGCGTTTAGATGCAGGTATTATAATATTTTTTGTGTTTTTGATGTGTTAGATACCTATTTATTATTATACGTAATATATTTCCAAATACTTACTTTTTCAAATACTTATTCAAAATTCTACCTGTTTATTAATATCAAGTAAAGAATGCTTAAACCCAGCCCAGCCCATGTTTGATATTTACTTAATTTTTATTTAATCATTATTTATTCTGTGAGAAATTTCAGCGTTTTAACTGTCACGGTTTATAAGATACAGCCTAGTGACAGACATACAGCGGAGGCTTAGTAATAGGGTCCCATTTTTACTTTTTAGGTACGGAAACCTAAAACATACATGTATTGTATATATAAATATTATGTAGGTACCTACTACGTACTTAGGTACTTATTTTTTCTAGTACCTACCCGTTGTTTTTTTTATAGTACCTATAGGGGACAAACGATCAGCCGGAGCCAAAAAGAAGTCCATTAAAATTCAAACTTTTTTATTATCTATTATTTATTCGTTTTTATTTGTGCTATGGATTATTCCATCTAAAAACATCTTTAGTTTACATACTGAATAATGTGTATACATCTATTAAACTAATTCACGAATAAAAATTATTAATATTTTGCAATATTTGTTAAATATTACTAAAATCATGATACTACCAACCCTTGCGCATTTGTTCTATGACGTGTTTGCACGTAAGCCATACATCTGCATCTCTATGTGCGCGTAAATAAGGTGCATTTTTCTTCGCTGCGAACATGAGCGAGATTTTGTAGGTAATTATAGCGGTAGGTATTGACACTTTTGTATGGGAGTGAAGTATCTGTTAGGTTTATTAATCTGTGCTGCAGCGTCGTCCAGTAGAAAGTTTGCGATTTCATTATTAATTTAAACATTTTTATTTCATTAAATATCCTTACGTCCTGTTTATAAAATTTTATATTATACCTAGACATTTATTTAAGGATTAGATCCGCGGAGTTTGTTTCACCGCTTCACGTCAAATCGAGATTGAGTTTGAACTGCGCGATTGTAGATAAATAAATAAAATGCTTTTATACCAAAAAAGCCCTAAAGGTATATCGAACTGAATCAAGGAAATACAAAAGAGCGGTCGCAACGCTTGAAGCGGTCTCTCCCAGATATTGTGAATAAAAACCTCATTTCAAATGATTTTCGGAAAATCCGGGTGTGCGAATAAGATGATATATTAAAGGATAAACACCCATTATAAGCGAACAGATTACCTATCGCCGTCATATCCCATAATATCCGCGTGGCTAAATACCTGAAATTCTTATAAATATATAAAAATATCCCGTCACGGTGTTCGAGTAGCAACCCCTCCGCAACGTCTCGGTCGGAAATTATTATATTTCCTGTGTACATTGGGAAGAACTGATAATAATAAGTGTGATTTTTTCTCGTATATTTTTTTCCCGATATTTCCACGGGCTTAACTTAGCGGGAGAAGCCGCGCGCAAACCTCTGAGTTTGATTTTTTTTCATTCTGCAAGGGAATTTAGATCAGCATGGGTTTAAATTTCAGGTTAATACTTCCACGCGTTATGGAGAAAACTTACGATAGACAGACAATAAAGTGATCCTACAAAAGTCCCGTTATTTCTTTTACTAGCGCTAAAAACAATATATCGCTGGAAAGATGAAGTACAGAAAGACCTAAACTCCTCCTCCTCCTCCTCCTCCTCTCCTCTACCTCTCCTCTCTCTCCTCCTCTCGCTTACACGAGACCGGCGTGAAGTGACAGCTGTGCTGTCGCGTTTCGTGCGGTGTGTAAGTAGCCGGTGGTCCACGGAGGTGGGAGGAGAAAGGGGGGCAGCGCATCTGT
>LUGF01042765.1:0-17768 GCA_001625245.1 Calycopis cecrops
TAAATTAATATTATACATAGGTTCTGTTATTGATACAGAACTCAAAATTTTCTTTTCGATGACGACTAAAATTCCACGCTGTATATAATGTGTTTTACGTATTAATATATAGATTTGCTATATATTAATAAGTGAAGCAAAAACTTCGGGAACATTTTTACGAAGATTGCGCGGACGGAGGAGTATGAAATCTGACACACTTATAGTTTACGTGTAAGAGAGGTGCAAAACGCTAATATGTTTTAAGAATAATGTTTATAAATATGCTTTAATTTAATAAATAAAACTTTACACACACTACCATGTATTAAACACATTGATATATTATAAGACACACGTAATTATTGATGAAGTTTTCACGCTTTTGTTGAAAATTCTTAGTAACGATGACATGTTATAATATGATATTTAGTTTATAATTACTAAAAGTTTCACTTAGATCGAGTTTTGATCTTCGCAGGATTTCTAGTTAATTTAATTTCTTTAGTTACTAAGAACGTCCTCTTTTGGAAATCGTTTAAAATACAAAAACCTTCTAAGTGTAACAATTAATTTATTGAAACCGGCATCGAAACCAATTCCACCAAACACGAGATTATCGATATACATATATAAGTACATACCTACATACAGGTCAAACTGAGAATACAGCATAGGGACATAAATGAAATGTAGAGCGAGTGCAGTAAGAAGTAGGGGCGGATCGGTGAGGTACTAACAAGTTCAATCATTGTAAAATGCTTGTCTTAATGATTACTTAAGGGCGACTACACACGCGCTACTTTTAGCATCGTCTATCTGCGATTTTGCGATTGTATCTGTATCGCCGCCTTCGGCGTTGTTTCTCAAACGTAAAATCTCAAAGAACCATTATTTTCGTAATTAACATCCAAGGATGTGGGCACGGGTCGGCCTGTATATAATCAATTGCTACTTACTTGTGGGTGCTCTGTATAATGGTGATTGTCGCCTCGGTATTGCGCCGTACCCCATAGGATTATGTCCTGGTATTTGTGTGCCGTGACTTTTTGCTATTGAAGCGTCATCATTGTTTTGATAAAAATTTTTCTTTCTGAATTCTATACCTTGTTCTGTCAAAATATAATATAAGAAAGATGTTTATATCATTCATTATCTTCTGTCAATAAGAGCGTGTTATTAAGAGTAGTTTTCCATGTACATACACGTTCATTGTTGTACATTGTTGTACATTCAAATTAAGTTCCAATCATCGAAAAAGAAAAGAGACAGTAGATGAAGTACATATGAGACAATTATTTTACCCGAGTAAGAGGCCATAGTGTCTCGCCTCTGTTCTGACATTGTGTTTCTTGTACATTCTAAATCAATGATTCTAATCGAAATAAATAGAAGTCAGACGGATTATAAGCAGGAACTATAGAAAATTCCAAGAAATATAAATAAAATTATTATGGTTTGTGTAGTGAATCCTAATGTTTCTCGATACTCGCTTGGAGTCAAATGCTTCTCTAGGGACTTTTTCGTAGGTGTACCCGTGGAGAATAGAAAATAATTCCATGGCATCTCATTGGACCATTTTTCAGGAATAAAAACTATCCTATATGTTAATCCAAATTAACCTTTTATGTGTGTGCCAAATTTCATGAGCATTGGTTAAGCAGTTTTTGCGTGAAGGAGTAGGTAGTAGTACCAACAAATAAACAAACAAACATACAAAAAAAATGTTCAAAAGTGCATTTATTGTAATGTGTAATATTCTTGCATCTAAACTTAGTACATAAAAAACTTACCTAAATAATAATCGTCGTACAATCTCAGTTCTGGAATGTCAGTGTGTATTTAGCAATACATGTATTTATTAACACAAAAAAGTCGTATCATTTTTATATTTCCTAAACGTGACTTAACTTTATATTTTATTTCGTGTCCGGATGGTAGATAGGTATTAATGTATGTCAACTAATTTTTGCTGGAAATATCAGGATATTACCAAGGAAAACGCAGGCGTAGCAGTGTGTAATAACAATGACTAATAAATTGTTTTAAGCTTTCACGATTTGTATTCATATTTATATACTGTAAACGGGACTTAATCGCTTTACGGCCGTGGTCACGAGTACCGGCCGTTGCATTACGGCCGAAAAGTCGAGTCGAGCTAAATATTTCGATTAGCATAGCAACGCGATTAAGTCCCGTTTACTGTATATAAATATAATGACTAATTATTGTGGAAATTATATGAAACGGACATGAAGAACTTAGATACTTTCTTATTTGGCCTATGTTTAACAGTGAACGAAAAAGACTAATAATTACCGAGCCAATCCAATTTGCAATATCATCATCATCATCTGCCGGAAAAGTCCACTGCTGTACATATGCCTCCCCCAAAGAGCGCCAAATTGCAATATATTATTTTCAAATAATTGAAAAAAAACATTAAATTAAAAAAAATATTTATTTATTTATTCAAGAACTTTACGAATCAACATAATAATGTTGTGTTGGGCTTAGTACCTACTACTTACAACACAGCCTTAGGGGTCAGGTGCCCAAGAAACCACCCTCCCCCGAGATGATGCCATCTTGTCGTGGTGGGGGAACTTGTGTGATTCGGTGATCCCCAAGGCGTTGCCTGATAAGGCTACCCATACCAGACAGGCTTGGGGGGCCTACGGTAGCTTAATAAGAGGCAGTGTTTTGCTACGTCGCAGCAAAGTTTGCACGACCGAAGGCTATGTGACCCCTCTCTCACATGATACCGCCTTAAAAGTGGTAGCTACGTTGCCCTTTTTTGTGTTGTTTGTAATTATCCGGTGGCCCAGTACGCTGTCCCGTTTGGGCTGCAAATGCGGCCTAGCACTTGGAAACAGTCATTTTAGCGAGAAGTTATCATCATCATCAGCAGCCTGAAGACACCCATTGTGGACATAGGTCGCCCAGAGAGTGCCACAGCTCACGCTCCCGCGTTGCTCGCACTCACTGAGAAATACCTATGACGGTATTTTAGATGTTTTCATACTTACTATACGGTTGCACCGCAGGAATAGCATTAGGTTTTAAGGGCGGGCCTATTCGTCGCTGGTCAAACTCGTGGTTTTGATCCCCTGCAGACATTAAACAGTTTAATGTTAAACATAAGATACAGTCACTAACATACAGTCCGACACAAGATATAGTAAGTGCCACGATGCATAGGGCCCGCGCGACCGGGGAAGTGCCTCTCGCATACACAACACCGGCGTAAAGTGTCAGCTGTCATTATTTACGCCAGTATCAGATATCTAAATACGGTTTCGTTGATGCCGTCCAAAATTGATCTCGAAAGGGACTGGATATTCATAAATAACTAATACGAAAAAAACATTCACGAGTATAACACGGACACGGTAAGTTGGGACCTGGCGAAAATTCCATTCTCGCACACTCTCTACCCCGCACCACCCGCGATATCGCCATATTAGGGCGACATCGGGGGAAGTGCTGGGCTAGAGAGCATTCTTCGCATTCTTGCCAGGTCCCAACTTACCGCGTCCGTGTAGTAAACCAGTTACACGGGTACTTATATTAAATTTTAATAAATATGGTCAGAGTGTTTGAGCATGCTTAACTTCAAAACTACTGTAATTTTGCACAAATTTGTAGCAGACACAGGATGACCAAGTTACACGGGTATATTAAATCTTAATAAATATTGTCAGAGCACATGAGTAAGTAAAGGAACAGCGACAAAGCTTCATACAACCGCTTCGATCACATTACACTACTACAAGCAAACGGCGCGTGTGTGCGTGTCAACTAGGCGCGTGTCACGGACGCGTCGCCACTGGTTAAAACCGGTTGACGAACGCTCGCCCAGTTGACAAAGGGAAGGCTTGCACAACGTACCTACGCGTCTTATTTAGGTTTTTTTATTACTTTAAGTGAAGTAAGCTTTAAATAATTCTTTTAAAAATGTAAATAATTAACTCTAACATTTGAATTTGATAATTAACTAGAACTAGCAAATATTTTGATCAGGACATAAATATTTTAAATATACGTAATGATATTCTGAAAAAAGTACAAAATTGTATCTTTAATATGCCATGTGACTGCTTCCCAACTAATTTTACTATATTGGTCAAACAAAAATTTCTTGTGGAGAATCCCAGATCTAACGCATTTTCAAATAACTTTTTTTCCATTTTCAGTTGGATGATGAAAAGCTTTTTTAAAAAGACATCCAAAATTAAGTGTCAGAGCTTCCGAAGGAGTGACTAAAGCCAGTTCATGGGTGTCTGAAAAAGATATAAGGGCATGGTTTGATGAGATAAAAGCCTATTGCGAAGAAAAAGAATTGATAGAGATCCTCAACCAACTCAGTAGAATTTTCAACGTGAACGAAACAAATTTTCAAATTTGCCTAAGTACGGGACTTGTTGTAGCTGAGACGGAATCTAAAAATATTTATAACATCGAACACTAAAGCGAAAGAATCTATCACTACTTTATTTACTTTTCAGCCGCTGGTGACATATGCTGCTATATATCTACAAAATTGGGTAATATTTCTTATGTCTAGTAAGTAACCATTACACGTGCAAACATAAATAATACATTGTCACATACACTGTCACAATTTTAATACGGCATTAGTTTCTAAGCAACATTCCGTCCGGCTTTTTTTAACGTCAAGCACGTTAAAAAAAGCCGAACGGAATGTTGCTTAGAAACTTATATCGTAACGTAATCTTCTGAATCGAGTCAACTCTCAATAAGCGGCTAAAATAACATAATATACATTAATCAGTACGAGAACTGCCTTGTATGCTTCACGTGTTTTGGTTTTGCCAGTTGTCATAGTTTTATAAGTAGTTGCAATAGTCTTTGTTGCTATTTTATTGTTGTTAAGTTCTGTTATTTTATTTTAATAATCATTCCATTTTGTATGTGTGTTCTCTTTGGTAAAATTCCAAGAAGAACAAAGAAGACTGTTTTAAACCGTGCAGCCTACTTTGAGTGGGAGCGAGGAAAGTCCATTATTAACTGTTAAACATATAGTGGATCGAGATGTACAGGCACTGAACATTGGGCGTAATACAGTGATCAGGAATAACTAAAGAAAAGTATAGTTACACAATTATGGAAGATATTGAATTGTCCCCAAAAAAAGCGGCAAAAAAATGTTTGTTCGTTGAGCTTTAATTCCAATGCCATAAGAAATAATACATAATATGATTATTACCGCGAAATGAGTTTTATAATTGTTAAAGTCGATGTAAATGCGACATTATAATGGTGACTTTTAAATAAAATCGATTTGATGGTTTGACTAATAAACGAAAAAGGCTAATGGAAAGAACTGATATCGGCATATTGCCATTTCACGGGTGACTTTCTTAGAAAAGGAGAAAAATATTAAGGATTGGAACAACTTTCCTTGACGAGACATGGTTGAACGCGAATCATACCGTTGCTAAGCATTGACAGGCGACACTGCTCATGCTCGAACTCGAGTACTGGAGTCAAATGCGAACGACTAATAATTTAAAAGCATCAGGACTATGAACACTATGTCCACGTCGAAACAATACTCGATGAAAGTTTAATTTTATATGTAGGATCGGAATTGGATGGGTTTTGGTCGTCGATAGAGACAAATAGCGAATAAATGTATGAATATTTTAATATTAAGTTTCATTTTTACACCCTTAAAATATTATTTATCCTCACGAAAGTTAATATTTTTAATAAGCAGTTAAAAGTGAATGATTATAATATCGTTAAAAGGTAAACCTCAATTGTAGTTTGCACTCGATAATCGAATCATACAAATTCATTTGTGATACACTTATTTTTTTTTCAGCCTATGTTGTCCCACTGCTGGGCGAAGGCCTCCCCCATACACTTTACTCAATATTTATTTTGACATGTGTTACCGCACCCTTCTTATAATTGCATTTAATTTCCGAGAATATATTCATTATTCAATTGAGTAAATAGTTAAATATATCGCTTTTTATTTATTGTAAATAGTTTAATGTAGATATATTATATTTGCTTGTAGGTATTTCCTAACATCTAATATCTTTAAACGAGCAATTCTTGTATATTTATATATATATATGTGTGTAATCAGGATCTCGGAAACGGCTCCAACGATTTTCATGAAAGTTACAGATTAGAGGTTTTTCGGCTCAAGGAATCGATTTATGAAGGTCCCAGGTTCGAGAAAAGCTCGGTTCTCAAGATATAATAATATATAATATATAATATATAATATCAGCGCCATCTATATTATATTATATATAATTATGGTTTTTTTTACTCCTCAATAGATGGCGGAATTCCGTCTTTTAATTTTTTATCCGAGCGAAGCTCGGTCAACCAGGTACTAATATTCTTAAACGATCTGGGATAAAATATTGTATAGGTACGTAATAGAAACCGTACCTACGTAATAGAATTTAAGAGTTAAAAAAATATAGTTAGAAGTTATAAAATATATAGTAAAATCTAAAAATATGTAATGACATAAAATGTATACGATGAAATGAAATGAAATGTGTTCTATTTTAACACAAAAACAGTAAAAATCTTCATAAATATCTATCGTTAGATCTCTATAAATGTAGTACGATATTTGTATTAACTAATACTAAGTATCTACTAACTATGAGACATAATTTGTCAGATAACGGTACACGACCTACATAGGTTTAGGATTTTGAAAACGATATAATATCTATTTTTCTCCGCTTTCTCTAATATTTTTTGAAAACAGTCATTAAGAAAAAAAACGCAAAATAAAACCATATTTTTTTCAAGTATAAACGCTACAATTTGCAATTAAATACTACAATGTAAAAGAGTTAGCTATTGTCCTTTTAGGAATAAATATAATTGTGACTTATCTATTCTTTATAAATAGTTAATTATATTATATTATTTGGAAAAAATGGTTCCGACTGCTTGTTTGCCCCCCTATACCGTAAAAAAAACATCCACAACTTTAGCTGACTTAGTGGATAACATACTGACTAGTCAAGATAACGGGGAGGTTACAATTTTAGTACTTCTAGACTTTTATCCTAAGACCTAGCATGCATATAAAAATGCTGAGTTTGTTTCGCTGGTTGCCCCCTTATACTAAAAATAAAAAAAGAGAAAATTTGTTTGGTTTGTGTGTTTCGAATAGACTCGGAACCTGCTGAACCGATTTTAACTATTCTTTCACTAATAGAAAGCTACATCCCATCAGGAAGAAACAGGCTATATTTTATTATAGTAAAGTGGTATAAGTACTCACTTGGTATTGCTGTGATTGGTGTTGGTATCGATGCTGACGGCGATAAAGAACTGTCTGCTGACAATTTTGTGGCAAATTTTATTTTGTGGCCCTCTGATGTTGTGTCCTCGGTTGGTTTCACAGCGATTTTTTTGGATGGTTTTCTTCGAATACGCTCGGACCCTGTTTGAAACGAATTAAATAAAACCCAGTTCAGTGCAGTAGCTGCCAAAGTTATTGGACCGATTTTAACAGTTAGATCTTAATAATAGAAAGCTATATCCTCAGGAAGCAACATAGGCTATATTTTATTACGATTGAACAATTTTTACTTTTGTCGCTCACCGAAGTGGGCACGGGTCGGCTAGTAAGTAAAGTGGTATAAGTACTCACATGGTACAACCATGATTGGTGATGGTAATGATGCTGGCGTCGACAAAGAAATCTGTTTTGTGGCATATGTAAATGAGAAGCCCTCTCTTGTTGCGTGGTCCTCTGTTGTTGTGTGGTCCTCGGTTGGTGTGTTGCCCTCTGTTGTTGTTAAGGTGTCAGTCGTGTTCTCTTCTATTCTTAGTGCTGTTGCTTTTGGAAGAAAACCAGTGTTGTTTATTTATAATGTAAAAAAATATTTAATAGTATTGTCAGAACTCTTTATAAACATACAAGTTACTAAGAACGTCCTTTTTTGAAAATCGTTTAAAATACCACATACATACATACATACACACAAAAGTATATACTTATATACATACAGGTCAAACTGAGAATATATTAACATAGGTACATAATTGAAATGTAGAGCGAGTGCAGTAAGAAGTAGGGGCGGATCGGCGGGACACTAGCAAGTTGAGTTATTGTAAAATGCTTGCCTTAATGCGACATCACACACTCTACTTTAATCATCCTCGATCTGCGATTTGGCTGCATCGATCATGCATCACGATTGAGCGACTATCTGCGTTCAGTCGCGGTATCGGAATTGCATTTTTTAGCGACTTCTCAGATGCTCGATACGCTATACCCGCAGCTCATCACTTTTAAATGTGCGGTGCGGAGTGTCTGGTGACTAGTTGCTGTATTCTATTCAGCTTTTAAAAAGCGACTAAATTGCGCATCGCCGATGCTGAAAGTAGTATGTGTGCGGTGGCTCTAACTGTACTGTTTTAATACAGCCCAAATTTTACATCGATCATGACTGATCGTATTGATCAATCTTATCGGGTGGGTAGTTATAATACAGCCAGGTTAGTTCCCATATAAATAATATTGCTGAATAGCCATCCTCGTTTCTAAAACGTGTATTTTTGCGTATGACGCAATTAGCACTTTCATTATTAGTATTTCACATTAAAAAGCAGATCGAGTTTAGACTTCGTTGTGGGCAGATACTTTTAAAATTACAAGTTCTCTATTAAGTCTTAATAAAGGGAGTTAGTTTAAGTTTTCGTTTTTTTAAAAACCCTTCATAAAACCACCCTATAACATTGGTGTCAGAAGTGGGATGAAGAGATGAAATATACTCCCTTTTAACTTATTTTCGATGAAATCAAATATTAAACAGAATTGTGCTACCGAAGTTCGCGGTCTCAACGCAATCAATCCGCGGTATTCCAATTAAATAATATCTGCTGGTCGCCGCATCTCGTCTTTAAGTCGAAAGAGTCCCCCCATAAGGGTGGACTACTAACATCAGCCAGACGCTCGTCTCTGTGTCGATACACAGACATCGTCCTCGGGTCTCTACCAGTATCGTCACGCCGTTCCTGTCACTTCAACTACGAGAATGTTCTCCGAGTGCGTCATCTTACTGTGAGTAAAATATTCTATCTGGTGTTATTACCATATTCGCGAAACTATTATATAACTACTAATTATTTTTTTCTCTGCACATTTCCATTTATATATAAATAATCATAATGAGTACAAAAGGTGAAAGTAAAGGTTCTCCCATAGTTTCAGAACCATTCACTATCCAAATTGTTTGAAGTTTTTTAAGTACGTACCTGTAGCGAAGAAAGGGAAACACTTCCTGCATTTTTAACAATTTGTAAAACGCAATAGATTTAGCCTCAGAATCACAAAAAGAACTTTTATTTAAATTTATTATATCTAAATTAGATGGGAAAGCACAGATAGCCTGTTCGAATATAATTTTCAACAATCGATAGCTTCAAAGAATTCCTAAAACAGAATTTCGGGGAGAAAAAACATTATAATCACCTTCTCCTGAATCTACAGTCAAGCAATCAAAAACCCAATTAAACTGTAGTTCAGTTTACCTTGCGGGTTAAGACTTGTCTCACAAGTTTTTAATTCGAAATTCATAACTCGGAATCCTTAAAAAAGGACCTAGCCAGTCGTATAACTATTACTGAAGATCTAGCGTTATATACGTTTACTTTGGGGTTGTGTTCCAACATAAGCAATATAGTTCGGTGCTGAGATCCTAAAACCCTGAATGCCGCCATAAACGTTACCATAGAGAGCGAGAAAATTATAAATTTGAGTAAAATTTTCACGAATCAAATAAAGTATAATAATCAACCAGCGCATTCGGAGCCCGATAATTACCGCAATGTCGCAAAACGTGACACACATACGCGCGCACGTGAATCCGATACTCAGCGGTCAAGTTCTAGAAATAATTACATATTATCGTTTTGCCGGTATTGCAAAAACGTAGGACACGCCATATCACAGTGCAACAAACGTGCATATAATAACTCAAGGCCTAATAATATTAATAATTTTAACAATTCTAATAACGTCTCAAACTCTTCTAAAACGTACAAACAAATTTATATTACAGAGTCTTCTTCGTAAGCACAAGATCAAGATGATTTAAACTAATTCCTGGGTCCACGTCTCAGTGCCAACGAGGATCCCAAGATATCGGTACTAAAATAAAAACTCATAGTGTAGGTATTAAAATCTTAGTCACCACTATTTACTATTTCGGCTCAAAAGCCCATTGATAGTGGTAACTCTAAATCATACACATTAAGTCGCCACTACATTCTATTTCGGCTCAAAAGCCCTTTGGTAGTAGTGAATGCGCAAAACCAATCAAATCAAAGATTCCGTTACTCTCTATTTCGGCTCGTAAATTATTTATTAATGAGCCAACTACAGTAACGTCAAAACGATCATACGCTGAAACCAAAGGCAATTTTTCCTTAACAATTATAGATGAACAAAATATTTCTTTTCCTTTTTTCTTTTCACGCCCTCTCTAACGTAAACCTTGACTACGGTGGAATTATAGGAACAAACTTTATGCCGACTTATAACGCGTCCCTATCATATCACCAGTCTTAATTACAATTATTGCGTAGTGAACAAACAATTTTTTTTTAAGTAAAAGCTCCTAATGAAATACATACTAGACCAGCTCGTAGTGAGATGATGATCGAGTGCCAATCTCCAACCCGGAAATAAAGGAACAACACAACGTGTGCGAGATAATATGTTACGTTACTATCACGATAACAAACTATTTGTACTCCATAAGATTGCGCTCGCCTCATCCCAAATTTATAACGTTATTCACAACGTCTATTTCCCTGTTTCCCTTGACCAAACCACACCAAACGCTTATGTTCTCATTGCGCCGCATAAACAATATTTGGCAATAACACCTGATCGTTTGTTTTACTCGCAGCTCGGGAGTGTCAGTGAGTGTAAAGTTTTAAAAAGTTATTGTCAAGTGTGTCCTCTAGGAAACGTACGTTCCACAATCGCTAATCCTACTTGTGACCGAAGCCATCATAACCAAAATCGTGTGATACTAGAATATTTCACGGGATCGTAGACTTATTTCAGAGAATAAGTGATAATCGGTAGATTTTTCAGTCAGAAAATCGTGTTTGTAGTTCTGATGAAATTTTATTGGGTTCAGGAATTTTACATTTACCCAAAAACTGTAAAGCCTATTATAAAATACTTACGTTTACACCTAGAAATTACTTTTTATCTAATGTAAGTAACTCTATTTCATATTTTAATTTTAGTCAGGATTTTTTGTCTTAATTTTAAGAATAATAAAAAGATAAACATGTCTTTAGTAAAATTACACGAATTTGACAATTTAGATTCGTTAGTCAAAGCCTAAGAAACATTTAAACGACATACATGAATCATCTCATTTGTCAAAATATTCTTTACATTCCTTGTCTCTTACATAAGTAATCTCAGTTTTAGTCTATTGTACTTACTGTATGAAAGTAAAAAATATTTTTTCAATAGAAATTTTTGCAATAGCCGTTGTGTTACCACCTATAATAAAAATTATAGCAAATCAAAACACTCAAAGCATAAAGTTTCGAATTTAGCCTTTACATCAGTCTCTTCTGAAGAAGTACATTCTATAAAATCCGTACCATGTTCTTTAAAAAGGAATCCTATGTAATTGTGAACTTGATAAATATACAACAACATAATACATTATATTTTCTTTCATTGATTATTTAATCAATTCATTAATTTTTTAGTTTTAATATTATATACTTTAGACATTATTTTTGAACAATAATCTATGTTATCTATTTCCTTATCTAAAAAATTATAATGCTTACAAATTCCAATAAATAACTTAAAATTCTTATAAAAATATTTATAATCAATTTAGTATAACATAATTATTGTGTAACTTAATTTAAAAAAAATAATAAATCATGTATTATTATTACTATTAATTATATGTATTTTTCGACGATATTTCTAATATTTCAATTCATTTTAGGCTGTCTATATATATATCTTTCTATATCTTTTCAAATTTTACATCGATCATGACTGATCGTATTGATCAATCTTATCGGGGGGTAGTTATAATACAGCCAGGTTAGTTTCCATATAAATAATATTGCTGAGGAGCCATCCTCTTTTCTAGAACGGTATTGTTGCGAATGACGCAATTAGCACTTTTCATTATTAGTATTTCACAATCAAAAAGCAGATCGAGTTTATACTTCGTTGTGGGCACACACATACTATTAAAATTTCTTCTGTTTATAAACATTCTGTTTAACTAATCTGTTAACATTCTGTTTATACAGAACTTGTAATTTTAATAGTATGTGTGTAGTAGTGTGTAAGTCGGGAGTTAGTTTGAGTTTTCATTTTTTTAGAAACCCTTCATAAAACTTCCCAACAGTAATAGTGCAACGACAAATATGTAACGCGGCACAAAGCAGCGCGGCAAAAAGACTCAAGTGGGTTGAAAATGCATGCGGCGCATACTTGCTGTTCTAGAAACTCCTTTCCTTTATCGCATTGGAGTACTTGTATTATGAACATTTGTATTAGGAGAGGCCTACTTTGGTGAATTTGGGGGCCCCAAACGTGTATTTACGGAACTGTGCCAGGGCTATGGCCCTGATTTTTCTGTGACAAGTCTAGGACGATGGCCACATCTTACAGGTGTCTAATAGAAACATTTTTTTAACTCTTTTTCAAAATTTAATTACAAATAAATAATAAGAAGTACTTAGTAGTTTATTTCTTTGTTTTCATTTATTTTTTCCTTTCAATTTAATACCATCAATATCAATAAGCATAAGTAAATAAATAAAATCGTTCTAAGTTCACGTTTCATTCAGGTTGATGTGATTGCTCTTCTACTTTATTTAATCCTAAATCTATAAGTATCTCGTACTCGTAATATAAATAGATAAAGTTTCTAACTTTTTTATTCGCACGACGTGATCTTCCGAAATACTGATCTGATCATGAAAGTTGTTCCTCAAATAGAAGATTACTATTCAGTAGAGACAGGCTATATTTTTTGTGCCTGTGCCCTATGGTTTCACAAACGTAAAATCTCAAAAAAAAAACAAAGATTTTTGTAATTAGCCCAACGAAGTGGGCACGGGACGCAATAAATTGCTACTTACTTGTGGGTGCTCTATATAATGGCGATTGTCGCCTCGATAGTGCGCCGTACCCCATAGGATTATGTCCTGGTATCTGTGTGCTCTTTACTAATGGAACGATGACTTCCTCATTGCTTTGATAATAAGTATCCCTTCTGAATCCTTGACCTTGCTCTGTCAAAATATATACGAAGGAGGTTTATATTATTCACAATTTGCTGCTACACGTGTATGTACATTATTAGTAGGTAGCGTTCTAATCGAAATATATAGGGTTAGTTTTTGGTCAGCAGCCAAATTTTAAAATAAGGAACTAAAAGTTAACCCAAGAATGTGTTTTAAATATTGTCGTCTAATTGTGATATTTTGTTAAATAAAAATCGATTTTAAACGGTCTCGAAAAATACATCGATCGTTGTTAGCACATGAAGTGTCTCTACTTCAAAGTCAAGGACGCCGCCCTACGGGACTCGCGACTCAGATGCCACGTGGTAATCAAGAAATATGTTTATAACAAGACACAAAGTAATTGTATCTAATTATCTTTTTATTTTTCTTATTTCATAAATCGTTATATTATAGTATTATAGTTATATGTTATATTATAGTATTGGGTATTGATTGGTTCAGAATCTTGAAAACTTGAAATTTGGCCGGTGACTCAAAACTATCCCTGTCAGAGGGATTAAAAGTACTATAGAGAATTCCAAGAAATATAAATAAAATTTATATTTATTTTTCTTGGATTATAATGAAAATCTATTAATACTGTATTAGTAACCTCAGTTGAGAAATTTTAGATTTTTAAAATGGGGAAAATTTAAGATTATTTTAGGCCTCAGGTTTATAATGATAATAAAAATGTATTTTCATAAATTGAGTCATCTTAGTCCACCTTTCACCACAGTTTCTGTAAAGCAGGGGTGTCAAACTCAATATTGCAGAGGGCCATATACTTGATTTAGAATAGGTAGGCTGGCTAGGTTCATTAAAAAAAGCTTATCGATGTCAGATATGATATCGAGTGGAGTGTAATAAAAAAACAGAATTTTTCTTTCCGTTATATTATATTGTGATCGCGAGCCGTGTTGATTAGACCTTAGGGCCGGATACGGCCCGCGGGCCGTTTCTTTGACATCCCTGCTGTTAAACTTCTGAGTCGTCGGGCTTATTAAACAATTAAATAAACCACGATATATTGTTCATAAGTGCTTTTATTGTAATGTGTAATATTCGCGTAAACTTTGGAGAATAAAAACTTACCTGAATAATATTCGTCGTACAATTTCAGTCCTGGAACTTTTGGGAAGAAATGTATTTATTAACATAAAAAAGTAGTATCTGGGGGCACGGCAGTACCCCTGCAAGTCGAGCAAAGAGGCGGCACGGCCGTACCATCCTTTTCGCAAAGCAATTCAGATCAATTTCAATCCCATATAACTTCGTTGTGGATAAAAAAAGGAAATCTGATTTTCAGTAACTAAGCAGGCATTGTATAGACACGGCATACTTCAAATTTTATTCAATTTGCACCAGTAGTTAAATAGTTTTAATTTACCAATGTTTCTCGATTTTGTCACTCAATGACTGACTGAGGGGTATGTTCAGCCCCTTAAACTGAACAACATTCCCATAGTAAAATCTAACGGAATATGAAGAACGACGGCATTCTATACAAATGAAATAGGCTAAACACGCCTTTTACGAATCCCTTGTGTTATGTTTAAAGATAAATTTGTAAAATGGTAGACAGAATGTACCAAAAAGGAAAAAAAGTAGGTTTATCTACAAAAAGACGTGAGATCCTATCAAAAAACATCCTGTAAAAGAACCAAGTCTCGCAGCTTAGTTTTTCTACCGTAAAAAGTTGTGAGATCGACATATACCAAGTTGGTTAATTTATTTTGTCCCTACTTATGGGACTTGTCTTGAGATATTGCGTATCTTATTATTTAACTATGGCGGTATTTTAGATTTCTTTTCATACTTACTAAAGGGTCGCACCCCAGTAGCAGGATAGGCTCTTATGTACATGCCTGGTCGTCGACGGCCAAACTCGAGGTTTTGATCCCCTGCATCAGTTTAAAGGTTAACATAAGATACAGTAACTAACATACAGTCCAACACAAGATATAATAAGTGACGCGATGGATTGAGCCGGCACTACCGGGGAGGTGAGAACCACTTTTTAGAAACTATTTTAAATAAAAAATTGAAGTAAAGAACAAAATAGTAAAACAGCAAATCTTATTCCAACAAAATCTTATTTGTTTATTGATTTACTACACTAATTACCTCTTTACAGTTAGTCAACTTTCGGAGAGCGCAAAAACCTTTTTAAAAATTATGAACTTTACTAACTAAAACTCAATACAATTTAGAAGATTTGGTTTCTAAATTAAGAACAACCGAACATAATTAGATGCTCTGATTGAATAACAAAATTATGTTACGTGTAAATCCGTTGTTTGCAATAGCGTCCCCGATTCATACGTAACTTAATATTATGTTTGCGAACATAAAAAGTGCCGCCTAGGCATTAATTATTACGCTAGCGATGAGTGAGGCTAACTTATCTAGTTACTCTTATACTATAATAACTTAACAGTTTTCCGATATGATAGATTTAGCCATAACTATTTTAACAGAATTATTAATTTATTAGTAAGTAACTAAGTATCTATACAAATTAAATTAATTGAATATATTAAAATCAATTATAACACAATATGGTCAGAGTTACTTTTGTGAATTCATTTTAAGAACAAACAAATAAATTAATAAATAAATAAAATAAATAAATAAAAGTTTATTTCAGATTTTGTGAACCATAGATTGTTAGTTACAGTTTCTATTATCTAATGTTAGTAGTAGTAGTTAGTTATTATAATTATTATCATTTACGCCGTCCTATGGCAATTTCGACCCAGTGGTGCTGGATGGAGCAGTCGTTTCTGGCAGCAATCATCTTTAGGATGCTGTTGTCGCTGGAACGTAAACGATGTAGCAGGGACGATGCTTTTTTGCGCATTATTGCGAAAAAGTCGTCGGTGTGTGCGTCTTAAATTGTGCGAATTAATGCTTGCGTGTACTCAGTTAAGTATACGCAGGGCGCCTCGCGCAGCAGCGCCGCGCGTGGCTACTCGCGGAGTCGCGAAATCTGAGCGTCTGAATGACTTATACAATAAACCAAAGTAATTAATTTGCAATTTTACAAATTATTACTAAGGTTTTTTTAAAAGAACAGCGATTGATTCACGTTACAGGGCAGCGGTCCGTACAGAAGTTAGGAACATTTCGTGCGCCGGTTGCCATTTATAATTTGTGAACAAGTTCATTTGTGTTTGGATTGTGTTTGAAGTTATTACGAATTTCTTTGTCGCTGTTTTGTTTTTTAGTTTTGTAAATTATTGTTTAGTTAGTTAGTGTTTCTTGTTGGTTTTTATTATTGTGGGTTGAAAAATGTAAGGTGGAAGTCCTAAGACTCCCCTTATTATTGCGAGCTCAATCCCATTGAACTTGTGTGGGTTGACGTGAAGAGACACGTAGCACGCAATAATACTTCATTTAAATTTTAAGATGTAAAGCTACAAGAAGTACTTCAAAATGTATCGTATATAGAAATGTCTAAATTGTGTGGATCATATCATAAACGTAGAGAACAATTTTTATTGCCACATTGAGCACTAAGTTGTCGATCGACAACTTTGTGATAAATACGGCTGATTCAAGATCTGACTAATCGTTTTCCTTTACGACAGATGACGACGATGATTAGAAAACAAACTAAAAAGTCTAATGAAACTTGTATATAATGTCTTAAAATAAAATAGTTTATATTCTTTATCTCGTTATGTTGGCCTTACTTTATACAATATTTCTTTCTATAGACTTTATTTTAAATTTTTAGCATTTGGATAAGTATAAATATATAATATTATAAATACCTTTATATTTAATGGAATTTTACAGTTAAAATAATAAATAGTCGAAGTTATAAATTTAGTATAAAATAAAAATATATAATGTATACATAAAATATATACGATGAAATTAAATGAAATATGTTCTATTTAGCGATGCCTTTAACACGAAAATCAGTTAAAATCTTCATAAATATCTATCGTTAGATCTCTTTAAATGTAGTACGATTAGTATTAACCACGGAATAGATAAATAAGGTTGGAAAGGTGATGTGGGCGTAGCCGGCACGCCGCAAGTATGATTCGACGATTATACTTCAACAAAATACAAATGTCGTGCTTTTAGTCTCTAGTCTATACAATATTATCTATGGTCGCTCTTGCAGTGTGATTGTGACAAGAGCTGCGTAAAATTTGCTTAAAATGGCGAATTGCGCTATTATTGTTTGTAAAAATAAAAGACGTCAAGTATGAAACAAGGAAGTATTTCTTATCACGTGAAAGTCAAAAAGCTTATTCTAAGGTCCTTTTTAGGGTTCCATATCTCAAAGAGAAAAAACGGAACCCTTATAGGATAGCTTTGGTGTCCGTCTGTCTGTACGTCCGTCAAGACCTTTTTCTCTAAAACGCGTTAAGGGATTAAGCTGAAACTGAAATTGTCAAATACGGAGGTCAGTTACGTCTTGATGCCTTGAAAAAATCACACTTCTAAGTTAACGC
>LUGF01042765.1:17900-34239 GCA_001625245.1 Calycopis cecrops
ATATATGTGCTATAAGCTCTTACTTCTTGCCAAATTTCACAACTCCAGGTCAACGGGAAGTACCCGATAAATTTTGGTTTTCGACAAAGTACGTTTTCGTACAAAATTTGTGCATAATTGGCTATAATCTTTTATTGCGTTAACTTAAAAGTGTGATTTTTGTCAACTTAAACAGCAGGCGTAAAGTTACAATAATTGAAAACCATGCATTACGTTTGGATTGTTCTTCCCATTCATACGGAACCCTCGGTGTGCGAGTCGGATTCGCACTTGGCCGGTTTTTTTCAAAAAATGTAAGTGTTTTTTTACTATAATATCGACAAAAAATATATTTTTGTAGAATTTACAAATATCAAATGACATAATTGACTGAATTTGAATTTTAACAGTTTGGTGTTAAGTTTTATTTTTGTTACGGAATTTCTTGGTTCTGTCGCGCGCCCGCGATAAAATTTATCCAATAGCTTATTAATTACTTTACCATAAAATTAAAAAAAAAATATCCTACAACAACAAGTACCATTTTCTCGGAACATTTTAATGAAGACGATGTAACAGATATTTAAACCAGGAATAACAATTCCTGTTATACAAATTGTACATATTGGAACTGAAACTCCCGTAAATCATCGCAAACTATATTTGTATTTATAAAATATTTCTACAACGTTTTAATACATACTCAACTACTCGTATAGTATATGCTAATGTACAAAATTAGCCAAGATCATCTCGACATGCTCTTTGGTAATATTAGATCTCATGGCGGATGCAACAACAATCCTACAGCCCGTCAATTCAAGTCAACATACAAAATGCGTCTGGTACACGTAGAATTAAACTCTCGATAGTGGTAATTTCACGGCCCTGGAACATATCACCATACTCAATTGCACATAATAATTAATAATAATTTATTTGCAGATACTATTTCAAATAGATTTTTATTTAACGACATTGCACAAATAGACGCGCACATAGGTAGATTTTACCAATTTAGGCGGTCAAAAATATTTTATTGTGTTTTTTGGTAAGACATTCGATGTATAAAGTGAAAATTCACGTAATTAAAAAAATAAATTTATATTTCCAAAGGTACACATGTTTAAAAAAAAAATAGCAACTAATTAGTCAAGTACAGAAAACAATTTAAGTAAAAATTAATATAAAACTTTTAACTCTTATAAACTAAACAAAAACAAGAAATAATTATAAAAAAAAATATTACTATAACTAATCGACATCATCTTCACGTTCTGAGAATTCTTCCACTACCTCTCTATTTGGTTTTCCAAATTCCTTGTTGGTTGAAAAATTTCTTCTAACCAAGACTGGTTGTTTTTGAGAAAAGTTTCTTCATGATTTAACCATCTTTGTTTGATTTCTGATTTCACATGAGAAAAACTCTTTTTAGTATGCTCAGTGACCCCATATCGAAGAATAAGTTAATTTTCATAAAAATCGAGTTTTTCACATAAACTTGGTAAGTTCTGGGTTTGGATTTTTTTGAAATAAATATTTTCGAGTAATTATTTTAACACCCGAGGCACCACACTGACCTAAAACAAAAACAAAATTGTATTCATATCAAGTAGCATAAACATGAGATTTTTCGTTATTACGACGCTTATGTTTCACATGTTCTCAAAATGAAAAACCGCGGGATTCCGCGGCTAATTTTTTTATTTTTGTATAGCCGTATATATTACATACCGGAGACAATATAAATTATTGCCGGGACGAACCCGGAAGTACTTTAAAATACCATTTAAAAATAATTTAATTTAAAAAAACAAGCAAATTAACAGGGCTGATTTCTAACATCAATAAGTTAATAAAAAAAAATTAAATTATGTAAATTAGTATTATAAAACATTGTGTCTTACCTGATTTATCACTTTCCATTACTATAATTTAGAAATAATCCTTTGGATAATAATTATACACTTTTAAAAAGTTGTAATTTTGGGAGCGCCAAGAACAGACACGTACACGTTAAGCGACTATCGAATTCCGACAGGTGTACATTGACGCAAGCACATGGATGAAGGCTGTAGGGGGTGAAATCTGATTCTAAGGTCGGTGTACTACCTCGGGTATATGTCAATTTAATTATACATCCTTTTTAAAAAAATGACTTTTGGCCGCCTAAATCAGTGAAATCTACGTATGTGAGACGATAAAATTTAAAACACACCCTTGGAATGATGTTTACTTCCTTATTTTAAAATTTTGCCGGTAACCAAAAAGTAATCCTGTATGTAGGTTGATATATATATATGATATTCGTACGATTAGGTACGTGAAACCGAGCTGTAACCGTATAAGTTTAACTCGTTTAAGTTTTGGTATAAATGTATACATATACATAAAATAATATTAACTTTTCAATTAGCATCGAATGTTTTAAGCTTTGGCTCTTTAAGACATGAATAGCTATTTAGACGAAGCAAGGTTAAAAAAAAATAACTGATACGATTCGACGAGTTAAAGATTTTAAAACCGCGTAACTCAAAAGTCGGGGTAGTGAAGTCGGGTTATACTTGAGAGTTGAGTATGCAATTTGTGAAAAGCTAAACATAATCTTATATTTTATTGTCTCATATACAAGGTTAATAAAAGCGAGGGGCGTTAAATTAAACCACATATACTCGTACATTAACCCCCTTATTAATAAACATAGAATAACTTTATTCAAGTAATAACCTAGTAATAAACTGACATCTGTCAAATTCCATACTTTTTATGTATTTTTTAGGAATTTGACAGATGTCAGTTTATTACTAGGTTATTCCTTGGATAGAGTTATTCTATGTTTATTAATAAGAGGGTTGGTGTCTACAGTTAACCCGAAACTATTAAAAAAGTTTATGACAAGTATATGAAAATACCTTTTTCCAAGAATATATGTAGCAAAAAATGTAATAATTTTTTGTCGCGGCGGCTACAACGAGCGACAACCTCACACGGGGTCAGTGACCCCGACCGACAGCGTGTACGAAGTGAGAAAAATCTTAAAAACTCCTTTGGCTAAACTATTTCTCCAATTGATCTGATTTTTGTTTTGTAGCCTGTAATGATACACTAAATATGTTATTTAACACCTCTGCCTTTCATCAGCCTTGTATATCTTTATGACATAATCCTACTATATAAACTAGCTTCCGCCCGCAGCTTCGCCTGCGTGGATTTTGGACTTTAAGAATGGAGATTCTCAATTTTCCCGAATGAAAGGTTCACAGCTCCTCCCCTGTAGGTGATAACGTGATAGTATGTAGTGTCTATATGTTGATCTGAACTGTTAATAATATTCATGCTTTGAATGGATTTACAATTTTGAAGTAAATTCATGCAGTACTTTTTTAGTTTAGCCCGGACATACATACAGACCAACAGACAAAAACTCTAAAATATATTTTTAGCTTAGATATTGATTGTAGATCATTTTTTTAAAGAATACTTAGATCGTGACGTGCGTGAAAAAAATATTCAATGTACAATTTTTACTTTCCTGCGATTCCTGCTTTATGCCACGGGATAAAAAGTATTTTATAATTTAAGTCAGCTAATACCCTACATATATAATAAATTTTATCAAAATCCGTTCAGTAGTTTCGGTGTGATTGACGGGCAAACATCCCAACGTCTAAACATCCAAACAAAGGAACTTTCACACTTATAATATAAGTCTGATAAGTCTGTAATTGACCAGTGCTGCGTACAAAATTCAGATTCTTTATAATATCTGACAGCTAAAACATTTTGCTCGCGAGTTGTAAAAAACCGACAGCGCCATCTATTACAGTTGGGTATAACGAAGTTCGACAGGTCAGCTAGTCTGTAGACATAATATAAGTATCTTTTTTTGTGCAAGGCTACAACCAAATCGCAAATACGACTGCTAATAATTTTAACATGAGTTTGGCACACAGATAAAGGAAAATCTAGATAAATGCATGATCACAATTAGTAGTCCCGGGAGATGATTCCTATGTCATTCTTTTATTGGGAAGAGTTTTATTGACTAAATTCACACTAAACTCAGGAACACAATGTATGCACTACACAGAGTGAAAGGGAGATTAGTGCAGGAGAATTCTTTCAATTGACGACCAGTCTGGCGCGGTGGTACAGGGCTCGGATAAGTGGAGCTTGCGCCAGAGGTCGCGGGTTCGAATCCCGCTTTGGACATGGATGTTTATCTATGTATTGTATGTATTTCTTGTAAAAAAACTTAAATATATAAAATTTCTTAAATTTATAAAACATATTAAATATATTCCGTTGTCTAGTAACCGTAACACAAGTCCTTACGGTACTTAGCACGAGGCTAGGCTAACGTGGTGTGTAAAGTCCACAGATACTTATTTATTTATTATTTTTCTTTCCATTTTGGTACCATGTTCCTCAAAGTAAACTATTTAGTTCCTTTATTCATCATATTCCTGAGCTTAGTGTGAGCTAGAACTTGTAACACAGCAACAAAAACAACTAAAAAAAACTTTGCCCAAAAGAAAGAAAGGAAGAAACCATCACACGGAACCATTATCGGGACCAGAAGAGTAATAAATGTCATCCGACATTGATATTTTATCAGGTTAAGGAGTATCAAGATTATTATTATTATAAGTGTTAAGATACACTTTGTGCTCCACAGTGGCGTAACTACAGGGGGGCAAGTCGGCAAAATGCCACGGGCCCCCAGCAGGAAGGGGAGGATCAGAGGAGATTTTTTTTTTCTTTCAATATTTAATATTTACACATTTAGTAAAAAAAGCTTTTTTCCCTTGGGGGCCCCATCCGATGAATTTGCCTCGGGCCTCGAGTGGTATAGTTACGCCACTGGTACTCCAAATATCATTTTGCGTTCATTTGGTCGCAGCAGAAGTAAAAGAGATAAAATCATCCCATTGCATCCTACGGGTAATTTTTGTCGAGATACAAACTATCCTATATGTTGATACAGGTTGTCTTCTAACCATATGCCAAATTTCATGAAAATCTGATAAGTAGTTTTAGCGTGAAGGAGTAACAAATACATTAAATTCATCATCCCATGGCATCACAGGAACATTTTTTCGGGATTAAAACTATTCTGTGTTAATCCAAGTTACCATCTACGTGTGTGCCAAATGTCATGGAAAAAAAACAGTTTTTGCGTGAAGAAGTAACAAATAAACATACAAACTTTCGCATTTATAATATTATTAGGATTAGGATATGAGTGTAAGTTTGTTTATTACGCTTTCACACCAAAACTACTTAACCGATCATCATAATACTTAGTACACATATTCCTGGAGGTATTAGAAATGGCATATGGTACTTTTTACTAAAAAAAAATTTTAGAGGGTCAAAAAAATTATTGTGGCAGATATTGGAATTCTATTGCAATTCTAACTAACTCTTCTGGTGCAGTGACCCGCAATGATTCTTGGCCTCCGAAAGCAGAGATCTCCACCTCGCACGTTCTTGCGCAATTTTCCGCCAATTTTTCTATTTTGCATTTTTTTAATAGCCGTTCTGTTTGAATGATATTTATTGACTTCAACTTGAGCGAAGCCGCGGGAAAAAGCTAATATTATAACATTTGTTTATTTTATGTTATTATCTTGTGAGTACCTTATCACAATAGGTGACAATTTTGAGAGCTCTTTAGAAGCTTATTATCTGTTCCTTGTCTTTACTACGGTATCAAGTGAGCGAGAGGTACTTACCCGGTCGTGCCGGCCCAATTCCGTTGCATAGGTGGATGTAGTGTCATGCACCATGCATGGCACTACCTCCTCCTATGCAGCATGGCACTACCTCTTCCTAAAACTTACTACTTATTTGTTTGTTGATGAAACATTATAATTATTATATTTTATGATAAGTTTTTGTTATTGGTGTAAATTTTTGTTTGATTTCGTTTTAGTTATAAGTAGGTAATCTAAATAAGCAATTAGGTTCTTCTGAGTTCTAGCTGTAAGTTGATTTATTTATTCGATTTCTTATAAATAATAAATTGTGTGAATAAACAATCAGGTACAAATATAGCCAACAAGAACAAATGAACAAAGGGAATAATAATAGAAGATAAGAATGTACAAAGGGCAATCTTCCACGAAGATCTTATTCCACGAAACAAAAACACATGACTATGTCATATGGAAGGATGGCCCATGGAGATACGAGCGCATCTGTATAGCATCTATTGGCGTCGCGTAGTCATGAAAATACTCCGATTGCTCGTTTGCCCCCTTAGACTAAAAATTAAAAATAAAAAAAGGGGACAAATTGTTTGGTTTGTTTGTTTCGAATAGACTCGAAAGCTGCTGAACCGATTATAACTATTCTTTCACTAATAGATAGCTACATCTTATCGGGAAGAAACATAAGCGATATTTTATTATAGTAAAGTGGTTTATGTACTCACTTGGTATAATTGTGACTGGTGTTGGTATTGTTGCTGGCGTCGACAAAGAATTCGCTTTTGTGGCATATGTAAATGTGTCCTCGTCTGTTCTCGTGAAGACGTCAGTCGTATCATTTTCTTTTGGATAAAAACCACATTACTTACAAAATTAATTTGTATACTGAGGTATAAATTAATTTAATTTTAATTATTTTATATAAAAATGATCTCTTTACAAATATAAAAGGTACTAAGAACCTCCTTTTTGTAAATCGTTTAGAATACCAAAACCTTCTCCTTAGTGTAACTTACTTTACTGAAAACCGCATCGAAATCAAGTCAACCAAACACGAGATTATCGATAATATACCTACACTTACTTACATACATACTAGTCAAACTGAGAATACAGCACAGGGACATAAATGAAATATAGAGCGAGTGCAGTAAGAAGTAGGGGCGGATACGGCGAGGTACTAACGAGTCCAATCATTGTAAAATGCTTGCCTTAATGATTACTTAAGGGCGACTACACACACGCTACTTTTAGCATCGTCGATCTGCGATTTTGCGATTGTATCTGTATCGCCGCCTTCGGCGTTGTTTCTCAAACGTAAAACCTCAAAGAACCATTATTTTCGTAATAAACATCCGAGGATGTGGGCACGGGTCGGCCTGTATATAATTAATTGCTACTTACTTGCGGGTGCTCTGTATAATGGTGATTGTCGCCTTGGTAGTGCGCCGTACCGCATCGGAATATGTCCTGATATTTGTGTGCTGCGACTTTTTGCTATTGAAGCGATGGCTTCGTCATTGTTTTGATAAAAATTATTCTTTCTGTATTCTATACCTTGTTCTGTCAAAATATAATATGAGAAAGAGGTTTATATCATTCACTATCTGCTGTCTAAAAGAGCGCGTTATTAAGAGTACCTACGCTTGTATTCCATGTGCATTAGGGTTCCTCTACGAGAGTTCTCGAATCGAGAATCCCTGGGAAATTTTGACTTACTCGAGACGAGAAAATAGTGGTCAAGAAATCGAGATCTCGAGAAATTCCGTCAAAAATTTTAAAAACTTAACAATGCGCTTGTGCTCGCGCGCGTCTCTACCAGGCGGTGTGAGTGACCAACAGTGCCCCGCCCAGCTAAAATGACAACCATAGACACTACGAGCAATATTTAAACTGTTTTAACAAGAAGCTTGATTAGAAAAGAGTTTCAGTTATTTGAATCAACTGGCAAAAGAACACTAAATCTGGAAAACTTGTGTAAAGCTGTTATGTCAGCAAAGCCTACGTCGACAGAAAATGAACGTGTTTTTTCCTTGTCTGGCTACTTTGTGACGAAAATACGAAACCGATTGTCATATGCTATAAATGCCCTTATATTTTTAAAGCCTCATTTCCTTAATAACAAGGCTTTCTTTTGATTTGAAGCAATTTCCGCTTTAAATTGTGATTATAATAATTAGTCTAACATTATTATTTAATTATGTATTAGGTTCTTATGTTTATTTTAGTAACGAAAAGACTGTCCATTTATAAGAAATATTGAATAGTTGATACAAATACTAAACTAAATTATTAAGTCAAGTCATTGTTATTTTTTTATACCTGACTATCTGTACGCTGCGCGCGTTGTTACGCCACCAACAGATACCTACGCTAGCATGGACTATCATGGCAATATATAAAATTCATTGAAATGACATGACATGAATGAAGTGACTGTCGAAAATTGATCATAGCAACGTAGAAATCTTTGTGGGCGCTTTCAGAACAATTTACTAAAGATCATCACATTCTGAAATGTATTATGCATTACGATTCTAGAAAGGACATACAGACAAACATTCATTTTCATAATAGATAATTTTCGTGTCTATGAAACAATGGAAATACACATACAAAAATTCAACCCTATCTGTCAAGGCGTTTAGTAGTTGGCACACCGACAACAGCGTCACCTACCGGATCCAATTGTATTTTTAAGCATGCAGGAAACCCTTTGAAATACCCATATAAAATTTTATCTCAATCGGTTCAGCTGTTTAGAAGTTTTCCCGTTTTTCCATGACAATAATGCATTTTAACTTGGTTAAAAATAGCCTATATCAATCTGTGATAATGTAGCATTCAAATGGTGAAAGAATTTTTGAAATCGGTCTAGTACTTTCGGAGCCTATTCGTTACATACAAAAACACACACACGCACACACACACGCACGCACGCACGCACGCACGCACGCACTCATGCTTACATTGTTTTAGAAGATATTTTATTTGGTTTTTTTCCAAATTAAAGCACTATTTAATCCTAATTGTTTGTAGAAGTAATGAACAAAAGATCTCGCTAGAGTTTATTTAGCTTAATTATAGTTTTTTATAGTTAAAGTTACATGAAACTAAAAATGAACGTCTTTGCTTAGTAAATGTTGTTGAAATTTTTTTTTTTACTTGGTAATGCTTTACACACTACCAGTCTTGGATGAGATCCGACGAATGTTTGGGACTCGCGGCTAAGCCCAATACTCACTAAAACCCCGCAGGTGCCATCACCCGTCTTACTAAATGATCTAAGCCCGTCTATATTGAGGTGCTCCGGATCTGTCAGCAACAGGGCACCTTAACGGCTTTCCAGTCTTTCATTGGAACAAGCCTTATTATAGTGGGCATGACGCGACAAACCACATCAACCCCTTCCGACGTCGGGGCCATGCAATGAGGCCATTTTCCCTGTCTGTCCTCTGATCCTTGTTAGGGAGGTGGCATAAGCTGCGCGTAGCACCTCCGCCGCACTCCCTAACGGCGACAGCGTGATGGCCCGTCATCTACTCTCTCCTGGGCTCGTTCCGCGGCCTCCTTTTGCGACATGACAATCTCGCAAAAGGAGACCATCGCCTCCCAGGACCTGTCATCCCCAAGAATCAAACGGATGATGTCCGACAGCGAGAGGTCCGTCCCTCCAAGAGCCGCTACCAGTTCATGGCGCTGTAAGGCCCATTTAGGGCACACCTCTAGGGTATGCTGGGCCGTATCTTCATCAGCGCCAAATGTTGTTAAATATTGCATAAAAAGCGTAGTTTTATTGTTAAATCACACATGTTTAAAAAAATCCATATTTCTCGACAACCCGGTAATTCCCGGGTTGAGAATTCTCATGCTCCGGGAAATAAAAAGGTCGATAAATGAGAAACCCTAATGTGCATACATGTATGTACATTATTAGTAGAGTTCTAATCAAAATATCGACACTCCCCTTGTTCTGAACCATATGGCTGCCATCTAGGCGTGTTCCGCGTAATTAATGTAATTATTGTAATACCGGTGTGGTCCGCGTGAGGCCGCGTCGGTCGCTGCCGCGCTTTGCGACGTTTGTGATCGAGACGCCATATTTTGATATTGTTGTGACATCTCTTGAGTGATCGATTGTTGTAATTGTACATCATTTGAGACTTTAGCTTATGATTGCTAATTTAAGTTAAGTGTTGGTTCCCCTTTTGATATTATCGGGAGTGTAAATTAATTGACTAAATAAATTAACTTAAGTGTGTTGTAATGTGAATCATTGGACAATTGAAAATCCTGTTGCGGAAGCTTGCTGCAGATTCATCTGTAGGCGAATTGGGGCTTACAGGAAGCTAAGTATATCTCATTGCATGTGTGAAATTTATGGCCATAGGTTTTATGTAGTAATGTGATATATTAAGCCGGTCTCCAGATACGCAAGGTAATTGCATTAATTTTAAGTTTAATTTAGCTCTGCGTAATCGCAGGCAAGGTTCATTCTGTTTTGTCCCCTGAGTATACCACGTTACTTCCACTGCGCAATAAATCCAGGGATAGAACAGAACACCCCTAAAACAAAGCCAGATGTGAGTTGTGACTATAAAGCAAACTAGTTATTTTTACAAAATCAGCTTTGGTTTTCAATTATCTATTTATACATGAAAGAAAAATCAAAAATTCCTATTATTTTGCGAGATATTGAATAGAACAAAGTCGTATTTGAAAACCACTCTTGCAAGTTCAATTACGACGTTGTCGCTCGGATGACAGCGTGCCGCTAGCGCTTGGCGCCACAGTCGTATCCTCTTTAGCGGCGATGTTCGACAGCAATCGGTTGTGTTAGTCCATCAACAACGTAATGTTACGTTGTAATATACTGTTATACAAAAGTAGTTTTTTGATTTTTGTCTTGTGTCTTGTCTAAGTCACAAAAAATATAAAATTTACTGGTAAATAACGAAATATCAAAAAATTTATGCCCGGAGGCCTCCTATGTTTTTAATAATTTAGATGAAAATACAGATCTTATCGGCAAGTAATCCGTAAATATATTTATTTAGCTCTATAATAGTGGTTAATTAATTAAATTACATTTTTAATATTTAAATACAACTAGAATGACCTGTTATTTCGAATTACTTAAAGTAGGTGTCGTATATTGTGAACTGACTTTGTTCTATGGAATGAAATTATATTAAACTTCTCTGTAGAAATAATTTTTTATGGCGTATTTTTATAACATTCCTTCGCCTATTTCGTTTACCTATAATACAGAATTCGTACTTTTTTGCCGTTGTACGTGTAAATGTTTCGTTTTTCTTCGCAGTTTAACACATAGATTTAGAATTGTTCTTATGGTTTAACAAGTAGGTAGTGCACATATGACAGTGTTCTATGGAGTTTTCTTTCACTTTTCCTGGTATATATCGAGAACCGACTTTGTTCTTCGGTACAATGTCCCATACGATTTTAAGATCATTCACCGAAACTATCATGATGTAATTTGTATGGCCACTGGACAGAAGTTTTAGTATCTTTACTACCTGGCAAAAGCTTTTTAACCTAGAGATGACACAAGGCTGATAACTGATTCAGATATTGAACCTACTAGATTCACTGTCTGAATCAGTTGACAATCCTGTGCCATATCCGGGGTAAAAAAACGAAGCAGCGTATGGAATCATTATGAGAGGTCAAAAAAAACTCGTTAACCGTTATAGTAGTTTATGCAACTGTCGTATAATGAAGGGTATTAAAACTCGAGTGTGTTTATGAAACGTGCGAACGCGAATTTCATAATAGTCACGAGTGTTTTAATACCCGTGTTATATGCAGTTGCATACACTACTTTATCTTCACTAATGCAATTAATCAATTAATCAAATATTGCGAAACATTAAATTCACGCGTAGGTACGTGTATTGTCACAGTGAACTTGTCGCCATTAAAATCTAACCAATGAGAGCGCAGCTGCAGCGCGCGCAGGGCCAATCAGGAGCGAGCGCGCGCTGTTAAGGATATTGACATAACACCACCACACCAGCACAATGTTATGATGAGATTTTACGATATCGATTTGGATATTATAACATCATGTCAAATTGCTTAAAATGAGTTTTTTGTTGTCTGAGCTATAACAGTAGTTATTATAAGTCAAGTATTGGAAACATAAGTAGAATGTTACAACATTAGTGTAGATAAAACTAGTTAGAAAACATGTCAAAGAGGGGTAAAGTTGTAATAAAAATTAATTATCGGTGAGCCTTGTAGATGTCGATACAAATGTGTTGATAAAATTACTCGTGAAAAAAACTGGATTGCTTTACAAGATTTTGGAGCTTAGGTTCCAAGGAAAATCAATGACTAGATATCCAATAAATTTATTTGTCGTACATGTATAACGATAATTGTGAGAGTCCACATAACTAGTAGTAGTCCCTAAACACCAGCTCGTTTGCTCCCTATATCATAAAAAATAAAATAACGCATGATAAAATTAGTTTCTTCAACCGTGAAGTATCATTACTTTTTATAGATGCAAGATTTTTCATTGCTGCTTTTCTTTTATATCAAGCTTAGTCTGATCATTGAGCAATTAATATTTTTAAATGTGCTTGTTATTAGTGAAAACTTAACAGATTTTTGCGTATTTTTATATTTGTTATATCCTAAGAGTTATGATAGGTGTTTGTTTCACAAATAAAATCAAATATGCAACCCGCGAGTAATTATTGTATCTGAGCAATTTTGACAATGGTCTGAACAACCTTGGTCTAAATAACTACGATAGGATATCCATAACAACAGATGATGAATAGATATTTTATTCTTTTTCTTTCTAAGTTTTCTTTCATTAATTTTTTTTTTCAGTTTATGATTATTATAAGAAAAATATTGATTTTGACATTCGAGTTTTAGGGTTTTAAAATGAGGAAAAATTTAAGATTTTTATAGGCCCCAGGCTTATAATGATAATAAAAATAACTTTTAATAACTTGAGTCATCTTAGTCCACCTGTGACCACAGTTGCTGTAAAGAAGGGGTGTCAAACTCAATATTGCAGGGGGCCATATACTTGACTTAGAATAGGTAGGCGGACCAGGTTCAAGTAAAAAAAAAGCTTATCGATGTCAGGTATGATAGTTATTGTTTGATGGTTAGATATGTTCGTCATGTTTTGTAGATGTGATATCGAGTGCAGTGTAAATAAAAAAACAGGATTTTTCTTTATGTGATATTATATTGTGATCGCGAGTTGATTAGGCATGAGAGCCTCAGGCCACATCCCTGCTGTAAAACTTCTAATTCGTCGAGCTTATTAAACAATTAAATAAACCACGATAAAATGTTCAAAAGTGCTTTTATTGTAATGATTGTGTAATATTCGTGTAAACTTAGGACATGATAAAAACTTACCAAAATAATCTTCATCGTAGAGTCGTTCTTTTGGTCCTGGAATGACAGTATGTATTTAGCAAGAAATGTATTTGTTAACCCAAAAAAGTCGTATCATTGTTATATTTCCTAAGTGTGACTTATCTTTATATTTTACTAGCTACTCCCCGCGGTTTCACCGGCACGCCGCATCCCATAAGAAATTTTCTCGGGTAAAAACTATCCTATGTGTCAATCCATGTTACCCTCTATGCGTGTGGCAAATTTCATGTAAATCGGTTTAGCAGTTTTTGCGTGAAGGTGTAACAAACCAAAAAACAAACATACAAACTTTCGCATTTATAATATTAATAGGATTTCGTGTCCGGATGGTAGATAGGTAATAATGTATGTCAACAAATTTTCGCTGGAAACATCAGGATATTACCAAGGAAAACGTAGGCGTAGTAGTGTCTAATAACAATGACTAATAAATTGGTTTAAGCTTTCACGATTTGTATTCATATTTATATACTGTAAACAAGACTCAATCGCTTTACGGCCGTGGTCACAAGTACCGGCCGTTGCATTACGGCCGAAACGTCGAGAGCCGAAGTAACCACTTCGATTAAAATAGTAACGCGATTAAGTCCCGTTTACAGTATATAAATATAATGACTAATTATTGTGGAAATCATATGAAACGGACACGAAGAACTATATAATAGATACTTACTTTTTTACTTAGCCTATGTTTAACAAATGACGAATGCTATACTTTGTATGTTATTTCAGTAACAGATACACGAACTTTGATCTACAGTGTGATAAAACGTAATCAATACACCGAAGATTTTCGAGTCAATCCAATTTGCAATATATTATTTTCAAATAAAGTTTTTATTTTTTTATTTATATTATTCAAGAGCATATCGACATGAACAATTACGAAACAACATTATTGTACTTCATTATTACAACATTATTGTAAACAACATTACTACTTAGAACACAGCCTTACGGGTCAGGGGCCCAAGAACAAACGTTGCCCCTTTTTGTGTTGTTTGTAATTATCCGGTGTCCCAGTACGCTGTCCCGTTTGGGCTGCAAATGCGGCCTAGCACTTGGAAACAGTCATTTTAGCGTACAACTGCTGTGAAGTTATCATCATCATCAGCAGCCTGAAGACACCCATTCTGGACATAGGTCGCCCAGAGAGCGCCGCAGCTCACGCTCTCGTGCTGCTTGCACTCACTGAGAAATACCTATGACGGTATTTTAGATTTGTTTTCATACTTACTATACGGTTGCACCCCAGGAATAGCATTAGGTTTTAAGGGCGGGCCTATGCGTCGCTGGTCAAACTCGTGGTTTTGATCCCCTGCAGACATTAAACAGTTTAATGTTAAACATAAGATGCTGCTTGCACTCACTGAGAAATACTTATAACGGTATTTTAGATTTGTTTTCATACTTACTATACGATGGCATCCAAGCAGCAGGATAGGATATGGGCGGGCCTCGTCGTCGTCGACGAATTTCGTAGTTTTGATCCCCTGCATTGACAATTGACATTAATAAGTTTAAAGTTTAACATAAGATACAGTCACTAAGATACAGTCCAACACAAGATATAGTACGTGCTTCAATGGTTTGGGCCGGTACAACCATGGAGGTACCTCTCACCTACACGACACGCGCGTAAAGTGTCAGCAGTGCTGTGGGCTGTTTATATTATAAAAAAACAGGTTGATTATTTACGTCAGTATCAGATAGAAAAAAAAAACTTACGGTTCTGCTGATACCCTCCATCATTGATATCGAATGGTACTGGATATTCATAATTAGCTAATATGAAAAAAAACATTCACAATTAACCAAGTTACACGGGTATATTCAATCTAATAATAAAGTATTCGAGCACGCTAATCGTAGCTACTGTAATTTTGCAGAGATTTGTAGCAGAAACAGGTCATACAGACAGACACAGATATATCCTAATTTTCTAAACCCTAGCTTTATTACATGTGTTTTATATTTATAAACTATTAGATATGTCCAACTGGTCTAGCTGTGATTGGTGTTGGTTTTAATGCTGGCGACGGATTTTGTGGCCGAAATAAATGAGAAGAAACTCATCGTAATGTTATATATACACCGTGAAATTATAATGGTTCTCGAGCCGAAGCGTATGAATTTTGAATAACTTATAGCACCAATAAAAACTGGTAAATCAATTGTAACTTTAAATATAAAAGAGTTTCAATTTTAATAATCCATTTTTATTCCTTCGAGTTGGTAATAGTACTTTTTCTTTAAACTTGTATGAATGATTCTCCGCGGCGTCAGCTGTTACAAAAAACTGCACCTAACTTCCGGCAGGCGGCGCTCGACGAACGTAAATACTAGATAGTTTTTGTTTTTCTTTCGTAGGTACTTTATAATATTAAACATGATTATTCTTATCATAAGAGATAATCAACAGAATTGTATGTATTTTAGGCATAATAATTAAAAGTCGGATCTATCTACGAAATAATTAAGTTACATACGGATTAAGAATTAACTTCTCTGTTCACTTGTTCTCCGTACAATACACGTTTTAAGCTATTGTTTTTAAATTCATTGTACCTATCTCACTTTTTAATTTATAAAACGTTTTCACTATCACACTATGTAGTTTCATCATGTACATTGCCAAGTACTCCACGTTTGAGTATTCGTAATGACGACTCATTTTCACGACATAAACACAAGTGACAAAGTAAACACAAACAGATCATACGTACGCCGCGGCAAAACTGAGTACTGACGTCTGACGCGGGCCGGTATGGCGCGGCCGCGGTGACAGAGTCCAATGCTGTGATTGGCTAAGTCGCGCGTTTGCCATTTGCTAATTATGATTGGCCGGATTACCAAATGTGTAATTTATGAATGAGTTGATAGTAAAATAATGTACTACGATTTATTGCCCTTACTATGAGTTCTCACGTTTTCAAACACTAGCGATATAACTATCGACTTTAATAAAAAAAAATGTTATTTTAATAAATTAATATTATACATACGTTATGTTATTGATATAGAACTCAAAATTTTCTTTTCGAGGGCGACTTTAATTTCACGCTGTATATGTCTTGTAATTTCATCCAACTTGAAATATAAGCTAAAGATTTTTTCGATTGTCATGATATTTTTGTTGTTGGCTTGACGCATGGCCCGGTCAAATAGTATAAATATAAAATGCAAATAAGGTATGTACAATATTAGAAATA